>MU222919.1:533758-585447 GCA_018584345.1 Thuja plicata
ATATTTAATTAAATAAATTTAATTAAATAGATAGAAGAATATAACAAATATAATTAATTAAAATTAACTATAATGTTATGGGAATATTAATTAAATTAATATAAGGACGATTTTAGACGTCTACATTGGCTTAGTAAATATATCTGTTAATTTCTCCTTCGAGTTCACATACTCCAACATTACGTGTTTGTCTTGAACTTTCTCTCTCAAGTAATGATACTTGGTAGAAATGTGCTTGGTCTTAGAATGCATCACTGGAATTTTTGATATGTTTGTATCACTTGTGTTATCAAAAAAAATACTAACTGGGTCGATAATCTCCTCTTGCATACCTTCAAGTAGTTGTTTGATCCATACAATGTTTGATCACTTCATAGTTGCAGCAACATATTCAGCCTTGGTAGTAGACTGCAATATAAAAATCTACTTCTTACTCAGTGATGTTACTAATATTTCTCCTAAAAATAAAGCTCCTCCACTTGTACTTTTTCTGTCATCAATGTTTCTGGCCCAATCAGTATCAGTGTAGAACTTCAATTCAAAAGTTCCTCCCTTCTTATACAATAGACCAAAGTCCTCAGTTCCTTTCAGACATCTAAATATTCCTTCAACTGCAGACATGTATGATTCCTTTGGATCAGCAAAAAATCTCGCACCAATACCAACTGCATGAGCTATATCTGGTCTATTGGGTACAACATATTATAGCTTACTAATCATTGATCAGTAGAGTGTCTCATTTACTTCCTTTGACTCATCTTCCTTTGATAGCTTGCAACCAGTGACCATCGGTGTTCCAATCGGTCTTGAGTCTTTTATCCCAAAAGTCTTTAGGATCTCTTTGATGTACTTTGATTTTTTAATATAGATCCCATCCTTCACTTGTTGAATCTGTAGTCCAAGAAAGAATTTAATCTCCCCTATCATGGACATCTCAAATTCCTTTCTCATCTCTTTAGCAAAAGATCTGCATAATGTGTTATTGCCTCCAAAAATAATATCATCAACAAATATCTCACCAATCAAAATCTTATTATCCCTATCACATTTCAAGTACACAATACTATTATCACTAGTTCTTTGAAATCCAATCTTGATTAGATATGCACGTAATCTTTCATACCAAGCTCGGGGTGCTTTTTTTAAACCATATAGTGCCTTGTGCAGTTTGCATACCATGTCCTTGTTATTATTCTCAGCAAATCCTTCAGGTTGTTCTATATAAACTTATTCTTCAAGAATACTATTAAGAAATACAGACTTGACATCCATCTAATAGACTTTAAATACTTTGTAAGCTTCATATGCTAGTAGAATTCTAACTCTTTCTAATCTAGTAACAAGTGAAAAAGTTTCACCATAGTCATTTCCTTCTTGTGCATATCCCTTGCAAACTAGTCTTTCTTTGTTTCTGATTCAATTTATTTCTAAAAATCCACTTTGTACCAATAAAATTTTTATCTTTAGGTCTCGGTGCTAAAGTCCATGTGTTATTATTTACAATCTGGTCTAACTATTCTTTAATAGCTTTAACTCAGTCTTCATTTTCTAATGCATCCTTTACTCTTCTTGGCTCTAACTCATAAATTAAGCATGTATTGTCTCTTACCTTGTTTCTTGTCATAATTACAGCATCCTTATCTCCAATTGTCTTACTCAGTGAGTGGTGTCTCCTCACATATTTGGCTAGAACAGGCTCGGTATTCAATGGAACTTCATTTCAATTCATTCGGTTGTATTTCTCTCTGTTTAGCTTCCTCCTCGGTTTGTGCTATCGGTAAGGTATTAAGAAAATCTGGTTGAACATATACAAATCTTTGGTAATTTTCAGGTTCCTTCTTACTGTCCTCATCATTTCTCTCTGCAACTTCATCAATTCTCACATTTGCACTTTCCACAATTTTGTTAGTAGATTTTTTAAGACATTTCTAATCTTTTCTCTTTGTAGAGTATCCTAAGAATATTCCTTCATCTCCTTTAGAATCAAATTTACCATCTCTAACATATTTAAGAATATAGCATCTACTACCAAATACTTTGAAATAACTCACCTTAGGTTTGTGATCATACCAAATCTCATATGGTGTCTTTTTTGTACCTTTCTTCAATTGTACATGGTTAAGTGTATAAGCAGAAGTGCTTACTACTTCTCTCAAATATGTTTGAGAGATACCCTTCTCAATCATCAGTATTCTTGCACAATCCACAATGGAATTATTTCTCCTTTCAGCTATACCATTTTGTTGTGGTGTCCTTGGTGCAGACATTTGTCTCTTTATTCCATGTTCATTGCAGAAGAGTGTAAACTCATCAGAAGTAAACTCTCCTCCTCTGTCATATCTTAGACACTTCAATTTCCTTCCAGTTTCCTTTTCAACTCTTGCCTTGTACCACTTAAACATTTGAAAAGCTTCAGATTTTTCTTTTAAAAACATGACAAACATCATTCTAGAATAATCATCAACAAACAATGAAATATATATCACCATAGTAGCTTTGTGTTCTCATCAGTCCACATAGGTCAGTGTGCACTAGGTCCAAAATTATTTGTGTAACATAAGACTTACTTTAAAAACTTGACTTAGTCATTTTTTCAACTTTACAATCCTTGCACATGACATTCTCAGGTTTCTCTATTCTCAGTAGACCTCTTACTCTATTATTTTTTCTCACTTTAATTATATTTTCAAAATTTACATGACATAACCTCTTGTTCCATAGTCATGTATCTTCAACTTTAGCATACAAACAACTCTTAGTAGATGTATCAAGGTAAAATAGGTTACCTTTAGATTGTTCTCCAGTGGTAATCAAACTTCCTTTCTAATCAAATAATTTTACCTTCAATACTAAAATTCTAATCGATGTCATGTATTGTTTAGTTGTGCCACACTCAACAAATTATACTTTAGTCCTTCAAACCAATATACATCATCACATCTCGTATTATTCAACAGAATTATAGAACCTTCACCTTTCACAGGATATGGAGCATCATTACCAAATCTAACATATCCTCCATCATGTTCTTCTATATTATTGAACTTAAGTGTATCACCAACCATGTGGTGTGAACACCCACTATCTCTAGTCTAGGTATCATTCTTGCTCACACGTGATATTAGGGCATTTTCTTGTTGTTTTTCTTCATCAGAATTATCCTTGATGAAAACATATACAAATTATTGTCTATCATCATCATTTGTGTCATAATCAATTAGTCCTTCATTAGAAATATTACATTACTTCTTACGTTTATTTTCAAAATCTCAAAATCTCCTGAATTTTTTTTCTCTTTTGTTGTCTTCTTGGTTTTCTTTCTTCTCATCACCTTCATTCTCAGGGCATCTTGCAGCAATGTGTCCAATCTTGTTACATTTAAAAAAATTCAAGGGTAGATTACCTTGGTACTTTCCTTTACCTCTCTATAGTATTCTAGCTAATAGAGCTTCAAACTCTATTTAATTTGCTTCATCTTCGGCATACAGTTCTTCTAACTCACCTTTTCAACTATGGAATCTTTCACTAGCACTATTTGCATAACCATCACTTAGTGTAGACTCCCTAGAACTTCCAATCTTCAAAGATGATTTAAATGCAGACTCGGTCCTAGAAGTAGCAGGTAAACTACTATCAAAATCATTAAGCTCAAAAGCAATTAACTTACCAATAGTAGCATCCAGTGAAACAGTATTATGAGGAATGGATCTCAATTTTTGTATTGCAAACACTCGGGTGGCATACATAGGTAACAATGTTATCAACAGTCTGCTTGTCGCATCTTCTTTAGTTATATGTCCTCCAGCACCTCTGATAGCGTTCATAGTTTCTTTTAGTCTTGCACTGTATAGTAAAATATTTTCACCTTCTTTCATTCTCATAGCATCAAATTTTACTCTTAATCTTTCATCTTTTGCCTTCTAAACATGTTGATCTCCACCATGTACCAATTCAATCTTATCCCACATCTTCTTTGTTCTATCACAATATTTAAGGTCATTGAAATCCAGATCGGTGAGATTAGATGATATCTCAATCATGACTTGTGTGTGGTCTTGTCTTTCTCTTATCTGTTCAAGTGTCAAAGGTCCAAATGGTGGTGGTGAATACTCATTGTTAAGATAGTATAGTGCATACTCTCCAATCCAAGATAGGTGCAATCTCACTCTATTTTTCCATGTAGAGAATTTGTCCTTATTCAACTTTGGTGCCTCCCTCTTATACATCTTCGGATCTTTAACTCAAGTCTTTTAAACTTATCTCTTAGAGTACTTGGCTCTGATACCAATTGTTGGATTAATGAGAGGAGGGTGAATCAAAAAACTATGATACTTTAAACTTTAAAACTCAACTTTGATTTAACTTGGTAGAATAAATAGCAGCAGTAAATGAATCACCAAATAACTTCAATGACTCAAACAGTAACTTGCATAAATAGTAAATAACATACACATGAATCATTCAACACATTTGACACCAGATTTAATGAGGAAACCCAATTTGGGAAAAACCTCTATGGGAATTGTCACCCAAAAATGAAAATACTCTTCTGAAGTATGCTCGGTTAAAATCCAATCATGTTAAAGATTACAAAACACATAGTTATATGTGACCTTGTTATGGGATTTACCTCAGACCCATTAAGATCTTCACCCTGTTAGGAGTGACCTGGTGAAAGGGCTTTGAACACACTATTAGAATGTCACCTTTCTCAAGGATTTTACAATAAGACTGTTAAGTGCACTCGGTTAAGAGATTTCTCTGTTATAAATGCAAATAAGCAAGTGTATAAAATGATATGTAAAACTGTAACTACCTCTTGCTTGATCAGATCCCTTCTGCGCTCTCTATCACTACTGGCATTAATACTTCATTTTTCTTTGCTCTAGACTTAGATTTTCACCTCTTTGCTCTTCACTGCATCACTCGGTAGCACTTCAACTTGATAGCCCTTTGATATTCAAATTCATCCTTTAAATAGACTATATTTTTGCATCTTAATCTCCTTGATTAGGTTTTCCTTCAATCACACTCAGCCGTTAGATCAACTTTTTGAACTGATTCAATGAACTTAAAACTCGATTAGTTTCTTCAGCATCACCTCAGAACTTGCACTTTTCTTGGAAATAAAACCTTCACTTTTTTCGCTTAATCTATACCATAGATTCCTTCCTTGAATTTTCTCATGTGTAGATCTTGCAACCAACTTCTTCTTCATTCTTGGATCCTCCAGATCATTGTGGCTCGCCATTAAATGCATTCTTATCCTTGTTTATAACATTTTTATGCTTGGAAACTAACTCTCAGTTCGATGACTAACATGCACTGCTTGGTGCTTCAATGTCTTGGTGTCCTGACTGACTTACATAACCCTTTACCAACAGACTTCTTTATTCTCGATAACTTAACTCTTTAGTCTTACCGAATTTCCCAATCTTCTTTACTGACTTGATAAAATAGAAACCAATTATCTCAATATGAAATTCTCATTGTCTAATCTTTATCTATTTACCAATTAACTCATCTCTGAAAGATATGGCAATTCAATATGAACCAAAAATAAATTGCATGACATCAATGAAAAAATAACAACTAAACTAATCCTTTCTACAATCTTGTATGCCTCTGATCTCGGTCTTCGGCATCATCTCCATCAGTTGAGTAACAGGAATATTTTAGAATTTTTGGAAGATAATGCTATATCAGAAGAGATGAAAACTTAAGAAAATTTGAGCCTAGATATGATGAAGGAATCTTTCTTGGTTATTCTACTAAAGAAAAGCATATAAATGTTATAATAAAATATTGATGAAGGTAATTGAAAGTGCAAATGTGAAATTTGATGATAGTTATCATAAACATATCAGATCTTGCAAATATGAATTAGATGGTGAAGAAGACAATTAGATTGTCCGAGAATAGAATCAGAATCATAATTAGAATGGATCAGTTGAACAGAATGAAGAAGTTACAAATGAGGAAGACGTGGAAAAACAAGAGTTTATTATAAAACAAGATCTGAAGACTCCAAGGTATGTAAAGTTAAATAATTCATAAAATTAGATTATTGGTGATAGGAATCATGGTGTTCAGACTAAAGGAAGAATTTCTAGAAGTGAATTTTTTTTCATTTCTAAGATTGAACCTAGGGATGTTGATGAAGCATGCAAAGATGACAATTGGGTTAAAGAGATGGAATAAGAATTGGAATAGATTGAGAAAAAAAATGGATACTTGTTCCTAGGCCTAAGGATAAAAATGTTATTAGTACTATATGGGTATTCATAAACAAATTGAATGAAGATGGTGAAGTGGTTTGGAACGAAGCCAGACTTTTTTGCAAGGGATACTCACAAATGGAAGGTATTGATTTTGACGAGACCTTTTTGCGTGTTACTATAATTGAAGTGGTTAGGATATTTCTTGCATATGCTACTTTCCAATATTTTAAGGTATATCAAATGGACATTAAGTATGCATTCTTAACTGGAGAGTTGGGAGAGGAAGTCTACATTGAGAAGCTTGATGGTTTTCCCTTGATTGATGAAGATGACATGTTTTTTGACTGAAGAAAGCATTATATGGATTGAAACAAAAACCTATATCCTAGTATGAAAGGTTAGATAAGTATTTACTGACACTTGGTTTAAGTAAAGGTATTGTTTGTTAGGATCAAGCAACACTGAGAGGGGGGTGAATCAGTGTTGTAGCATTTCTAATTAATCTCAACCATTTGAAACTTAACCATGCAATAACTAAAATAATAAGAATATACACATAAAGAAAATAACTCATATCACCATGATTTGTTGTCAAGGAAACTTTGTTAAGGGAAAAAAATAGTGGGAATTAACACCCACAAATAATGCACTAGAAATTTTGTATCCTTATTTGAAAATCTAGCCCTGTTAGGAGTTGATTATTACATCTAGTACAAAGTCCCTATTAAAGGAAAGAACCTATTAGGAGTCTTCTCAACCATGTTAGGAGTTGAATTAAATGATGATCTCACTACCTAATCACACTGCCCAAGGTGAAGGTTAAATCCACCTTCTAAAGGTTAAACCCGCCTTCTAGATCCACTGTCCAAAGAGAACTATAAAATTATACTTATAATAGTGAACTGGCTGATAGAAACTTTATTTTCCTATACAACTCCAATGAAGTGCATTATAAACATAATCATTGCTCTACATCCAGCAGAACTCGCATCCACATGCTCGCAGCATCCACTACATCCAATCCATGTCATTACACATCAAAATACTACTTTCCTTTATACAAGTTACAACAAGCAATTAGGTCATCCTGTTAAGACTTCCCCAATGAACAAATAATTACGTAAACTCTTGATAATATACACACGATAGCTTACGCAAGTAAATAACAAATACAAATCATCAGTTATGTGCCAAGATCTATAATTCACGCTCGTCAATCACTAAGTATGTTACATCTCTATGGTTGGCCCCAAATAGGTCTTCACCGGTCTACACGCCACATATGACATCATCAAGAATCTAGCGACCCAAGAATCACAAAGAATTGTCTCCCATGTATCTTCTATCATGTCTTAAGCTCACATGTCATAACTCATGCTCGCATCCAAGTTATCCCAAAAACTCAGAGACTATCTCTGGAATAATCCTTTGTCACTGCATTATAACCAATCTTTACCAAAAATGTTATAACTCATGAAAATATAAATATCAAGTCCAACGACCTTAGATATAAGGTTTACATACTTCCCTCTACACAAATCCATGCTCGCATATACTAGAACATTGTACACTTTCCGTACACAACTATCAATCTTGCATGTACCTATGATAACCTGTCTTTCTGAAACTTCTAATGCATCCAACTGAAACATATATTGACATCAATGAAAAAACATGAATGTCAACACCTCAAACAGAAATAATTCTAACAATCTCCCCCTTTGGCATTGATGGAAACATATATGAAAAACCATCAACCCAAAAAAGTAGTTTTCTTAATACAACTTTCTCAATATCCTCTTCACAACTCCCCCTAAGGAAGTAGGGATTTTTAAATTATATCTCTCCCCCTTTGACATCAATGGAAAAGGGTGTCATAGCTCTTTTCCTTTTTGCACATCCCACCTCTGCAAGGTGTGTCTTTTTAAAATCTTCATACCTACAACAAACTAGGTGCTTGATCACCCAAATATGTTATATTGTGTTCTTGTGATCACTCCCCCTGAGGAGTAGATCCAAGCATCAAGTCCAGACAATAATATAGCTCTAATAACTACTAGACTGATCCATTCCTGCATCATTTAGTTCTCATAGGGAGGGGTTCTCACCCCAAGCATACCTCTAAGATACTCAAAGGAACCTTTTGGAAAAGGTTTAGTAAATATATTTTCTATTTTCTCCTTTCTAGAGTCCCCAAATAAATGGGAAAGAGAAGCACCGGACTCCACTTAGGGTCTGAGAAACCCCAAAACCTGAAATTCTCCTTAACTAAAAATAGCAAGAGGTCAGAGCGAGACCTTGACAATTTTCAGCAACCAACTGGCCACAACCACAAAAACCAAACAACCAAAGAAAGAAGAATACTCCCATTTGTCACAAGACCCAACCTAATCTCGCAATCTTTGAAGAAACAAAGAAGCCTACAAAAGAAAGAGACAACATGGAAGTTGCATCATCAAACATTGAAAGACCAAAGCCACTGGAGGAACTGGATCAACACCAGACAAGAAGACCACCCATGTGCAAGAAAAAAACACAACCAATAGAAACATACCTCTCCAAGGGGAATGAAGTGAGACATGCTTTAACAAAATTTAACCTGGTGGCTAAAACCACAGAAGATGAATCAGAATAGCACTGTGGCTCGCTAAAAAGAACCCAGAACTTTGCCACACTCACCCACAAGAAAAGCCCAACCATGGAAATATGAAATCCATCCACAATTGAGTCTCCAACCCATGGGGATGCAACCATAAACATTAATAAAAAATCCCCTGGCCTCAGCAAAAAACTTCAAGAAGCACCAGCAGGCGATAACGGGGGAAGAGGCACCTTCAAGAGCAACCACATATAGAAGGCTTCAATACGAGCCATCCTAGCAACTACAACCGCAAAATTGATCACCTTAATGTTAGTGAGGTGATTAAAATTAGATTATCTGAGGATCTGGAAAGGAGGAGACTATTTCTAAATGAAAGGGAAGACAAGATCATTTGGTGTGGGGATAAATCTGGGAGATACACAAAAAAAATATTGGGTACCATATTCCATGTGAGAAAAGCATGGCTAAATATTAGTCGAGTGACCTTTGTTGGAGTAAGGTTGTCCTTCTAAAGTCATGGGCACTATGCACCACAGAATCTTAACATGTGATAGGTTGCAGATAATTTGCATTTCAGGTCCTAAATGGTGCATTTTGTGCAAGGTGTTCACCGAAACGTATGAACTCCTTTCACTTGGTTGCTTGTTTGTTGTGATATTATAGGATTGGTTGTAGATCATGCTTGGTTGGTTGGGTCCATAAATTCTCTTTCTTATTCCCTCTCTAATTGGCCTAATCGTTGGGGCCTGTCTTAAAGGCCACACATTAAGATTTGACTTCTTAGTGGGTTCGTCCTTTCACCAATGCATGTTTCATTCACACAACAATCAAACTTATACTATTTCTGCGTAGGTGGATGTTCGTAATCGTTCAAATTTAAACTATATCCCTGCGCAGGTGGATGTGGATATCCATAATTTATTTATCACACATAACACTATTATGTTCCATGTTTTAATCAGAATTCAAAGAAAAAGGAGTGTTACAGGAGCAAACAATTTGAAGAAGACGTGTTGAGCAGCGAGAATTAAAAATGGGTGCAAACTTGCACACCCATCCCTTTGCTGGAAAAACATAGTAGATAAGATAAGATAAATTATTAATGTCCAACAAGAGACCACCAAGGATCTAAGGGACTGGGAACATACAAAGAAAAACAACCAACAACAGGAGCACCAAACGGTGTCCGGGGAAAGAACAAAAACAAGAAAGCAGAAAACATAAAACAGAAGAACCAGGGAGAGCGCCTGGAGCGCCTAAAGGATCTTTCTGGGCGAGAAGTAATCAAGCACCGAAGGATATGATCTGAGACTAGAAGGAGCCCCGGACCGTCTCTGAGTAACACTAGTGGTGGAGTGTTGTTTTCGAGTGTGATCATTACAATCTCTACGAGGTCTCACAAGCCTGGTGTGTCCAGAAGGAGGACCGAGAGGGCGCTTTGTGCAGCAGGCAGGAGATGCTGAAGTGAAAAAGGATGTAATAAGATGATCAGATCTCTGGCTGGATGGGAATATAAGCTGGAGGGTAGAATCTGGAAGTCGTGTGGTCTCCTGAAGATAAAGAGAAAGGCACCGTTGATCGATGTATCTAAAGAAGGAGGAAAGGGAACTGCACTCTCTGAACAGGTAGTAGAATCTCCCTCTGATCTCATAGTAAATGGGACATCAAAAAATGAAATGTGCCTTGGACTCGGTCTCCAACAAGGTGCAAAGTCAGTAGATCCGGTCAGTCTTGTCAATGTGATGATCTGTCTAGATGCGGAGCCAGTGAGAACTAACTCTGAAAAAGATCCTAAAGAAATGCAGAGAGCATGACTCCATCGGTAGGCCAGGTATGAAGGACGCACAATGACCCCATCAAGAATCTCCATATAGTGCTCGGCATAGGAGGCCATCCTGGGACGAAGCCCTCCAAGAGGGTTCCACTAGATCATGGTGATATACTATCTATAGATGTCGAGTCTGATGTGGTCATTCAACTCCTGCTGAGAGGGGAGGAGGTGGGTGGGAGCATCCAAGGAAAAATGAAACGGGGGTAGATGATCAATCGAGATCCCCATAGAACCCAGCAAGGAAGCGGTCTAGGTGTACCAGCAGTGAGCTCTACTAGAGGGATGAGCACTAGCAAGGGCCAAAGAAGAGCAGTAAGCAAGGTAAGGGTATCTCTGTCGACCAACAGCAAAATTAGCAAATCCCCGGAGACGGTGAAGGAACCAGACCATATCAAAAATGGTTGCAAGTCTAAAAGGATGAGCACCAAAATCAGAAAGACTAACGCTATGAGGAGTAGAACAATGACATTTGATGAGGCGCCAAAGGAGGAGGATCTGAACTCTCTCAACAAAGGTCTAACCCGAATCAAGAAGAGAGGGCCCCCACACAAAAGAATCGTAAAGCACCGTCAGTCTGACTAAAGAGTCAAGGAGGGCCAACCTGGACCTGATGTCCTGAAAGTGATGTTTGAAGCACTGTCTCTCAAGCATAGCCAAGGAGCCTAACCCCTTGTTGACCCAGGGCTACATAGCAGGTCTCGAGCTGAAATGAGGACCAGAGAACTTAACCCCAAGGTAAGTATAGGAGGAAGAGATCTCGATGACTTCAAAATAGTAGAAAGAAAGCTTAGATGACTTCAAAATAAAATATGAGAGATGGCTACTGTGAGTAGATGTTTAATGCTCTAGCATATTATACTTGGCCCTTAGCATCCCTGGATGAACCAAACTACCCTCAAACTTTGCTAGAATCTTACAGTGGCCAAAAGGATGTCATGTTTAGTGATAATAAATGTATCGGCCTTAAGTAGAAGTTGATTTCAAAGTGGATTGGTACTGACATTACACTGAGTATATAGATATTACTCTCGATTAGGCATTGGCTATGCTTTTCCCATGATGGCCTTCTCTGTATAAGTCCCCCTTCTGCCTGCACTAATGATTGATACATCCTACATATTGAAGTTTTTCCACACCCAAGTTATAAAAATACAATATGCTAGCAAATATGTTTTAGATTCTTAGGTAGTTATTCTCATAAAACATCATTTTTCCAAATATATCTTGTACTAGTTAGAGTATGTCCCTTATGCACATTTATTAATTAAATCTCATGCAGGATGTGTGGTATTTAATTTTAATGTAAGAGTAAGAGTAGTTTGATAAGCATTGGGTAAACTTAATTATCTTGTTTCAATTGATAAGTGTTAGTTTTGGAAACAAGTTTTGAGGGGTCGGTTAGGGAAGTTAGATCAGTTTTGGGAAGGAAAACTGTCTTCTAGAAAGGGGGTTTTGGTCTCTCAAAGAAAGCAGAGCAAGTGTGATTCATGAAAGGGGAAATGAGATATAAGAAGTAAGAATGAACAACATCGAGGGGGCTGGGAGTGTATTTCTTGGAAGTATGGTCACCTACTAGAAAGTGGTTTGGTTAAGAATATTAATTTTTTTATAGTTCCTATTGATAATATGGTCTGTTATTGAATTCAATTATTTACTATTTAGGTTCCTGTCACTGCCATGACAAGAAGCATGTGGGAATCTATTATTGTTTGAAGATATAAGATATGCTTGTGGGTGTGAGCCATTAGATTGGTATCAGAGAATAGTTGTGTGAGATTTTTTCCCTCATAGTTTCTTTATATTATACATGTGACATGCATGTGGTGCCTTTTAGCTCCATCATGTTTGAGTAAAGAACATATTTGGATTCAGATAACACGTGTGGACTAATCTTAATGTTCCAATATGGCTATGTATTGATTTGGCGTAATTAGCTAAGGTTTTGTATTACGCATATGTAGGAGATATTTTAATGTGCACATGGCATAAGTGGTGATTAATTATTGGCCCATATATATACGAGTGATCACTATAGCTTCCTTGGAGCAATGAGTGAGTATCGCAAGGGCACGAAACATTGCATGTCAAATGAATAAGTGTGACATATTTCAATTCAGTTATAAATAATGGATGTTGACATCTAATAATAAAATTGATAAATTATAACACTTATTCATATTTTATGTTTATTTCCATGCATCTATAGCCAAAAATCTAAACTCATATGAGAGTGCATAATTAAAATTTTATTTTCACTTTTTGTTTTAATCATTTTTGTGTGAATCTATTTCGTTTGAAGAAATGTGAATTGACACATCCCTCATGGCCTAGTTCATGTTAATCTTGTTAGCAATGTGTGTTCAATATTTTCATTGATGTCAACTAGCTATTTGCATTCAATGTCAACCTAATGAAGATTTGTGTTGCCTAATATGTGGAAGCTGACAGAGGTTTGGTATGGAGTGTTTAGCTATTGTTAAGATGTATAATGATGATAGTGAGTCATGGTGTGGTGTTTTCAAAAGGTGACAATACATTAAGCTAGAATATGAAAAAAAAAATGTATTTGAAGTCCTTATCAGAGAAGTCTCTAGATTGCTCCACATAATAAGTTGGTGTCAATGGATTATGTTGAATTTATTAATGACCTTTTGGTTTGGATGTGCTTTGGAGGAAGAGTTAAGAATTTGTTATGGATATTCTCATGCTTTGTTGAGATTCGCATTTAGTTATGAGCATTGGAGAATGTTTTTGGGCCGACTAGTTAATGTGTTCTAATGTCTTGTTACATGCTACATTTAGTGTCAACCTAGGAGGATGTTGTGTTGTGTGCTTCATTCAAATCATTGAATTAAGTACATTAGTAATTTGGTGATTTAAAGAGATTTGTTTCATCTATAAAAGATAGACTTTATAGCATGATATTGTATGTAATTGATTGATCAAGAAAAATGTCATAAATTTAATTTTGAGATTTCTCAAGGAAATTTTTGGTATAGCATTATTGGCCATGAGTTTCAAACATAAATATTGGGGAAAATATCTCAAAGACAACAAGAGTAAAAGAATCTTGATAGTCATAAACAAGTGTTGAGACTAAGCCACCAAAATATTTTAGGCTTATGGATATGATTGTGCCACTTGATATTTAAGAAAATGTTGATTTCTTAAACCCGTTAATTTTGTTGATATATTAGAAGATCCAATAGATAGGGAACCTTTCACAAGAATAGTTGCTTTCAAATAACCATGTAGGAATATCTAGATAATTTTTTATCTTATTATTCTACTCTACTTGACTAGGACTAAAGTAGTTAAACACGCGATACTACTAAAGATAAAACATTTGACTCTTTTAGCATAAATTCTAGGCTACATGTAAGACTAAACTAACTTACCTATTCTAATTGGTAAAGGCAAAGAAATATAAAGAGGAGAAGGGTTAGGGAGGGAATAGGGTTAGAGAAACAAATAAAAATTATCACTGGACGAGTACTTAGTAGGAAAATCTATTGGCTTTCTCTACAACACATAATCATATATCCTCTATGAAAACATGTATGTTTATGGTAGGGTTGTCTTGACATATATTTCGTGAATAGGTACATGTATAGTATAATAATATTAATAAACATGTGTAGCCTTTAGGAATTCAATTTAATTAGATATTTTACTTCTTTTGGGGGTCTAAGAAGATAAACATGTGTGCACAATATTGAACTAGCGTAATCTTTGAGACAAGTAGTACAATAAATACAAAATGTTAAAACATACTTGTATTCTTACAAATTAGTAGACCGTGACTAATTGAATCTTTAATAAATAGAAATCCAAAAACTATTTGTATATTATAAATATGAAGGATTTACAAAACACTTGTTCATACAACTATGGGAATTAATCTTAAAATTGCAACCAAATGATGTTGAGAATACTTTATAAACAAATGATGAATGAGATGGTGAGAAATGTTAGAGAAATTGAAAATTTTGTTGAAGAATCTTCAATTACTTATATATTGGTAGATAAGAGATAACACACAAGAGTGATGATTAAGGAATTTAACCATATGTAATTGGACTAAATATTGGTTCCTAAATACATTCATGTGTGCACCACCTATTATATCTAGGAATAAATTTCTTGTGTGATCAAATGAGGAATGATCCAAGTAAACCATGGTTAACATTAGGTGGTAGCTTATGATTAATACTCAGTTTGGATGGTAGAGTGGCCTAGAAATAAAGTAGTATGCACCAAGTTATATTGGTATTGAGAGACTAGAACAGTCAAACATAATTGGTGGAGTATGAAGAGGACTGTTTAGAAGGAAGATGGATTCCATGCAAAGATTATTAAAAGAGGAGATCTAACTTAATTTGACTATGGGAAGAGCCAAGAATTTTCATATCATTAGATATCATATTGGAATTAAGAGTAGCATAATTCAAAAGATGTCAGTGTAATGGGGACTAAAATATTTTTCTATACTACAAGGATGAATTCCAAATTGGGGTTGATTGCAAGGTTGAAGACCCAATAGTATCTTGATGATGATGATGGTGATGATGATATGAAGGTAGTGACACTATAATATGTCATTAAGGATTGTAAAAAGTATTAGATGTGGCATATAGAATTAGTCTTCACTAGCATTTTTCTCGGTATGCAACTAATTCAAAAGCATTTGATTCCTATCTAC
Organism: Thuja plicata; assembly: GCA_018584345.1. Classification (NCBI taxonomy): domain Eukaryota; kingdom Viridiplantae; phylum Streptophyta; class Pinopsida; order Cupressales; family Cupressaceae; genus Thuja; species Thuja plicata. The sequence continues at coordinate 549,115 of MU222919.1, forward strand.
CCCTTTCTCCTATAAACATATAGACATATTGGGTCAATAAAGACCACAAAGATAATTACAACAGTAAAATATAATTGTATTTAGATTCATGAATTTATAGATAATATTAATTCTTCTTTATTACAGCTTAAGTTACTCATTAATTCAAAGAATGTAGGGACATGTGCGACCAATTTATAATTAGAGTTAAGAAGAGATTGTTTGGAGGCCAACCCAAGTATCATGCCTACTTTTCCTCCTATCCACCATTAAGATGAGGTATTCAACTTTATTGTGATTTTCTTGAGTTGTGTGGCTATTTAGAGGTCTTCAACCCATATCAGTGGTCTAGGGCTTCTTCCATCTAAGCAATTTTGTACCTAATTATTATAACCAATCCAAGAAAACTATGAATCCACCACTTAGCCAATTTAGAAAAAAAAATATGAATTACACTAATTAGCCAATCTAGAACTCAATGACACTAGATTGACCAATTGACACATGCACACCCATCCATACATGGACACACACAAGGTTCTAAACATTTGAGTCACAATTACATTTTACACAATTCAAAGGACTACAACCACGTTAATGGTCTCTAGCACATGCCAAAGACAAAATACCTTGATCACAATGAAACATCTGTTATATCAAAGAAACACTAACCAAATTTAAAGTGAGCTAGCAATCAACCAAAGAACACCTTGATAATCAAGGCAACGCTTCGCTATGGAAAAACCATGCTATTCAACTTGTAACTAAGAAATATCATATCTCTATTAGGATGACCATCATTTGGATTTTATTCACCAAAATAAACCACTATGTTACTTTATGCAAGAATGGCTATGGAGCTATTCTCTCAATAAAATGGCAACTTTACAACTTCATTGAGACTTAAGAATGATCAACAATTTGGCCCATAAAGTATTTCTTATCACTAGGTCACATGCACATTGTACTAAAGTAGATCAAACCCATACATGAAGATCCCAATATAGCCATTACACAATGAGATTCTAAATTCACAAACATATTTAATAACATCACAAGTCACAAAGACATAATGTTCATACACAAAATATCAGTTCATTAGTTTCAACTTAAGCATATACCTCATCTAAACCTTCCCTAGATATCCTTTCTAATTTGTATGATAAATTATACCTACTTTTACCTATGGTATGAAAATTACTAGCATATTGGACATGTCAATTATATGAATAATTAACTACTTTGTGCATACATGTCCGAGCAATTGCAATTACCTCCGACAAAAGTCCCAATTCCAAAAGCTCCCCTTTGACATAAGTTGAGAGGATGTTGGCATTTGGTTGGCCTTTTCAACAAATATATTTTATTAATATCCTAAAATCTAGGCATTTCATGAGAAGATATTTATTTGAGGCATTTTCTTAAATAATTTGGATGTCGTGCAATCCTTGCATTATTAATAACAATTCTTGGAGGCATTGTGTCCAACAATTCGCACCCCTTGTCTATGCTTCCATAGTTTGCATATATAAAATAACCTTCTTATCATTATTTAAAAAAAAAATTTAGAAGATTAAAGATTTATTCAATTTTCTTACGAACGACTGGAGCCATGTGTTGTAAGTCGGGCTTCAACATCAAATCTCCCTACGACATAAAATCTCCCCACAATGTTAAACTCCTAGCTAGCTTTGGTTTTTGCCACATGTTAGCCCATGGGGTTTCCAAAAATGGTCTATTTTTTAAGTGGTCTTTAATCCTAGGTTATATGCCCAAGCGGAGCACTTTATTTGATAATTTTTTAAGTTGTGTTAGTTGTATTAGAAGTAGGATTTTTCTGAATGTTATTATTGTCAGCAATATGGCAGCTAGTTAGTTGTATATAGGTTGTTTGACCACTTTGTCTATGTTTATTTATCAATGACTTTTCTCTAGGTAGTTTGATGTTTCTCTATTGTTAATGTGCTGCTGGTTTTTACACTCTCAAGCTATGGTTCTATAAAGATCAGCACCCTTATTGTGCTAGCTTATTGTGCTACTGATTAATATCAAAAACATTAACACGCTCGCACCATTAGACTCCACCCCTTGCCCTTACTGTCATTATGGAATGTCTATCAGCATTAAATATATTTAATAATAATACTAATATTGATATTAATTTTATTATCAATGTTAGTATAACTTTCACTGGCCTCGGACCCTTATTGTCATTTGGTCATTCTAAACCAAAATAATTGAAAATAGATATTATAGTTAAAATAATAGCTATAAATAAATAAACTTTTTGTTTATATTCTCAAATTAAATAAAAAAATCAAAATTATTTATTAATTATATTTTTTTCATTGAAATAATGCAGAAAGAAAAGAGTAATACAAAGGAGAGCAGTGAAGAGATTGTCCTGAATAACAGAAACAACAGTCCATCAACATGGCCTCATGAAGAACTAAATAGTAGTGAATAAATACCTAATACAACAGCATGAACAAGGCTGATTAACAGCCATACAAATACACAATAATAGCTGAAACTACGTAGACCTAGTAAATGATAAATAGACATTAGTATACACAAGATCTTGATAAACAAGAAGCATACAATCCAAAATTAAAGTAACCGTGCAGAACAGAAGTTTCCACAGAAGTTTCCTTTGTGTAGCCTGAGACTTTGAAGTTCGCATTTGTCCAATAAAATTCTGGTCCTAGACTGCTCCTTCAATGTACCCTGCATTTGAAAGCATCAATAATATTTTAAGAGGTTTTTATCAATTAAAATCTCAATATATATATATATATATAGTAAACATTTTGGAAAGTTTCTATAAAGACTGTGGAAATATATAACATTTGGTTTATAAGCCAATGTTATCATGTTAACCCCATTAAATAGTGGAATGATAAGTTGATAATCGATAATTATATATCTTGTAAGGGACATCACATTTCCACAGCCCATGATAATATTTGGAATTGTTTCTAGATATGAACGTATAGTGAATTTTTTTTAATATCAAGATTTCAAATTACACTACATGATCTCTCATCAGCTAAGGTAAGGGGAAAATTTGGCAGATTGCAACACTTGCTCCTTAAAAGATAGGGAAAGGGAGCAGAAAACAAGCCGGGGAAGGCACAATGATTTTTGCGTCCTCCCATTACCGAATAAATGTATAAGATACTAACTATATAATGAAATCTGTTTCATGGTGTTCATTGTTACTTTTGTAATCATTGATATATTGCTGCAATCTGGTCAGTAACAAGCACAAGCCTATTTGGTCAAGAAGTATAATTTTTTATATTAGAAAATTTCACTAAACCATGTTTCCATGCACAAAGGAAAATCAAATTCAATGGACTAAGATATTAAATAAAAGAATGAAGCATATACCATCGTGATAAATTGAATCGTCTTATCCTTTTCTTTTGAAACGATGTAAGAAATATTAATCATGCACCAAAATAAAGAGTAGAAAAAGAACCCCATAACTTCATTACAAACAAGCAGAGAAAATAATTGCGAGACTAGAATTGTTTCTTGTTAAAAACAGAAAACTACAGAACTGAACCTTATATTATCAACTTTGAAGCAGCTCTAGTTTGCGTGATGATTACTCAATAAATTATGTAGCTAGCTTGGCCAGACAACACTTTGCTCATAGAACAGTCCAGAGAAACAAGACCTCAAAGCTAATATAAACAGAATCAGCTGTGTGTAAAAGATTCCATCTAAAAAAAATTATACTGCAAATGTAAAATGAGCTAAATCTTATAGCTGTGGCCAAGTGTTGCAGATTTCTGAAAACACAACTTGCCAAATGAACTTGGAGAACAAGTTCCACATTTGCATCTGTAAGGTCCTTAGACACAAAGAAGTACGAGACCCACCAACGAACCAGCACCGAACATTATAGTGAAATCCTTCAATAAGAAAAAAAGGATTTATGGAATCAATGAAAAACATGTCCTGATCCACTTAATGAAGAGTACAAATTTCCAGATCCGCTTCATGAAGATTACAGATTCTTTGAAACAAAAGCATTGAAGAAGTTTTGTTTTCATAGCCCTTAAAAGTAACGCAGATGATCATCAATTGTTTCAGCATTTCGTATCTTTTTTACTGATCCATCATCTTCAACCTGCAAAAAGCATAAGAATCGCTAACTACAAATATTTGATACCGTTCAATCAAATCTCATGCCCAATACATCTATCAATAAAGTATTTTACCCAATATTCAGCTGGACGCATTTTCAAGTTGTAAGTCGATGCCATGCTCATGCAATAAGCACCCGCATCATGTACCACCAGTCCTGCTCCCTGAAATTGAAGGTGAAAGGCAACATGATTTTGTTCTTTTGAAAAAACAATCATTAAATTCTTGCTCCCAACACTACAAAACATGACCTATGAAGACTATCTCTACGTCCAATAAATAGTTTTTATCTTGCAAGACTGCGATGTGAAGGAACACTTCACTCTTAAACAATCACGTGTCAGTGCCCATATATGCCTTCAAAATAATTATTAATTATTCAGACAATAGATAAACACCTCAATTCCTTTGTATGTTTGAAATGAACGTTATTGTCTTCCGTTACCAACCTTGGATGGTGTTGGCAGTGTTCTATCCTTGCCTAAAAAGTCTGCAGACTCGCAAACAGGTCCAACTATATCGAAAGTTGAAATTTCAGCATTTTGTGAAGGTGGAGAAATTAGCTCAATATGCTGTCACAAAGAAGCATACCAGTTACAGGTATATACCATCCTCAAAACCTCACAGCTTCAAATTACAAAACATGTGGGTGAAAGTGGTTACAAAAGATGATGCTGCATTTCATATTTACAACTTTTACATGAGTCAAACTACCTAAAGTGGAGATATACATTTCACTTTAACTATGTTAAAAATAAAAAGTCAAATTTTGTTCATCCGTAAACTCATCCACGACTCATGTACTAACTTGGTAAGCTCCGTAAAGGCTGGGACGAATAAGCTCTGCCATGCTACCATCAACCACAACGAAATTTTTGTTACCATTTGTTTTGACTCCAATTACTCGATTCACAAGAGCACAGGAGTTTGCAACAAGAGATCTTCCAGGCTCAATTATGAGAGTAAGATTTCCAGATAACACTAACTCTCTTACCTGTACAAAGAGCAAGTAGCATGAAAAGTTTTCTTTGAAATATTTACATATAGAATCTCTACATAACTGTAATAAAGCTATACATTAAAAACTCGCAGACAGACAGATTTAGAAGTTTGGAGAATTCAAATGAAGTGCACTTAAGCCAAAAATGGGAAGGTTTCGAAGCTTACTGTATCAATGAGATCCATAGGGGTAGGAAGAACTGCACCAGTATGATGATAATCAATTCCCAAACCTCCTCCAATATTTAGGTACTTAATCTCAAAACCTTGACTTCGTATTTCATCAATAAATTGAATCATTAAAATTGCAGCATCCCTAAATATGTCCACCTAGAAAACCAAATTAATATCAAGGACAAAATAATGTGAGCTTCCTTATCAAACAATCAGATTAGAAAAGTATATAAACAAAGAGATTTATGTAATTAAATAATTGACATTAAGGCATAAAATATATAGAAGACAATTTCTTGCTATATATAATGTTTTCAAAGCACTAAAAAAATAACATACCAACATTGCCAGAGCATCATCTAACAAGCCATTGCTTTAGACTTGGACTATACAAATGAGATAACCCATAAAAATTGGAGTGGAGATGATTGATTGGTCTATTTGATTTACAGAAAGTACAGTTCCAGAAGTCAATATTGTTCTGAGTAAACATAAAGGTTTCCATTTAGTTAACTCTAACTAAAACTAGAATAGATTGTTTAAAAATTTTGAGACAGTTACCACCAGAAAATATTGACATCTAATTTTTCAACATACAAGAGGCAATTGTTCCAATGCTTCTAGTTTATACAATTATTATACTGCATTGAATTCTAGCGTTTATTCTTATTGCTGGCACCTTCAATACTTCATATTCATACTCAGTTAAATTCAGTCCTAAAGCATCATGCTAATTTGATTCTCAAAACTTTCTTATGTATGCTAACACTAATATTTGGCACTGCATTTCTTTTATATTTCAAGACAAAAGAAAATGATTTATTTGATCTGAAACAATTGCGCTTAGGCAAGGAAAAATAAGTAAGCTTCATACTTGGATTTATGACTAATGTTGGGTAGAGGATCAATGATAAAAAAAATTATCTTTGTTTTGATACAACCAGAGTTCAAATTTTCTTCCCTCAGCTGATGCAGTAGCAGAAACTGGCAAGTAATTCTGGAGTCATGTGGGAAAGACCTTTGGGATGCATCAAACTCGACTCTGATGAGGCTGCTAAAAGTAGCCAAAAGAAGGCAGTAGTGTTTTCTCAGAAATTCTTAGGGTCAAACCATTACTATCTATGGAAACTAAGGCATAAACAACCAAACAGAAACCTTAAATTTGTTAGCACTACAAATTGCTAAGTTGTCAAAATGCCTAAACCTAGGGTCACGCCTAGCCCAAATTGGTCCAGCCTCTAGGCACGTGTCCTGGCCAAACCATGTCCTGGGCTCTCTGAGCATGGCCCACATATCAGAGGTTACCCACAGCACCCTGCTCACATCCTGGGCCTACCTAGACAAATCCAAAGGGTCATTGAAATTACAAAAATGTTATTGTCAATTTAAAATGATTTTGTTAGAAGAAAAAGAGATGAATTGGGTAGGATTTAAATTGATCAAAGAAGTTGGTGATCCTAATTTACATATCTATTGCTTGTCTTTAACACTAAATGAACCAAGGTAATGCCACTATTGTAGGTACACTTATTTTAATTCCACATTAGATTTGTTTCCTAAGGCATGGTACATTCCTCAAGAGGTATACTAAAAATGGAATCTTGACTAGGCATGGTAAAAACTTCTAGGTTGACTTTTACATTTGAGGGTCCTAAGCAAGCAAGAGATGGAATCTTGAAAATTAGTTGCTCATTTTTATGTTTTAAAGACTTGGCAAGCATAAAGGAATGCTATGTATGCAGGGATGAAAAAACAGGGATTGCAAACAGAAAGGGTAAGAAAACGGCAATGCTCAATCTCATGAGGCCCTTGCCAAAAGGGGAATTGAGCTCAAAGCTTGTTTCAAGGTTAACAGAGGAGAATCCTCATGAATACATAATAAAGAAGGATGTTTTGGAACATGTAGAAGACACACTCTCTGGCTGCCTTGACAACATTAGACAGGGATAAAAGACAGCAGAACCACATTGAAGTTGAGGATGGGGGAGAAGGATTCAAGATACAAATAAATAATGGAGAACAAAACTTGTAGTGAATCAACATAAACATGGCAAGTGAAATTGGACAAATGTAGCACTCAGCTTGGTAACAATTGAAGAATACTGAACAAAGAGGCAATTGGTTCAAGGCCAAGCAATACGAAAACACAAGGAATTGTCTCCGATCAAGTTTGCAGACAATTAGCCACTGAATCTTCAGTCAATGAAGACTGTGTTTAAAGAAAATGTACGCCATGTAAAGAAGCAATTGATAGATCGAACCCAAAGAATGAAGGCAACAGTTAAAAGAGAAATTGAAATGTTAGAAGTTGAAATGAACTACCAAGTGGATAAGTCAGACTGTGTATTGTGCTACAGCAACCTCAGAAAACAAGAGAAATCCGGAAGCATGTAGGGCCTTTGATGAGGCATGCATAAAATGATTCCTCTATTATAGCATTAACTTATGAAATTATGGAAGTTGTAGCTGGATATAAGCCATGTTTATTCATCGGTCAAGATACTATTGAGTCCCATTTTTTGAAGATCAATCCAAAACCACATGCACAACTGAATGGTTGTTCATGTATTGGATAATGAATTAAAAAGTGCACCAGCCATATTCTCTACAGTAGTTGTCACTATTTATAAGTAAGTACTTCATTAATTTCCAGAAGTTTATTTCAATAAATTGGGTTGTCTTATGTCTTCTTTAGAACATATTTCCAAGCTGCAACTTGTAATTGAAAAGTTCTGATCCTTTTGCATTACAGTCAACATGAAGACTTGTCATTTCTTCACTCTACTTGGTGGACTGTCAGGGCATGTGGCCTATGGTGAAGAAATTTTAGTAGATTGTTGGAAGAATAAATGCAGAGTTTGGAGAGTTGGATGGCACAAAATTCAATGAGTGCAACATGTATTTATTATTGATTACATAAGTTACAAGGTGGTGGTAACTTAAATGCGAGTTACTTTTAGATGTAAATAATGTGGTGTTATTACATCATTTGCATCAACAATAAATGCCTACAAAGTGTATTCTAACAGTATGTTATATCAAATCTCCCCTTAACGACTAACCAGAGATGACTAGTCCTTAGAAGCATGGTTGCAAAACTCGCACTCGGCAAAAACTCGCCAAGGCCTGAAAAATAAAATCGGTAAAAACTCGGCCAGTTTTTGAAAAAACTCGGGAACTTAAAAAACAGCTTAATTTTAATCAGAAATGCTTTTTTTTTGCAAAATTCAATGAGAGGATGCATCCAATGAGTTTATTAATGAGAACACAAAAGAAACTAGTTGAGTTTAGATACATATAAATGCAAAGTGGGTACAAAATCGCATTCTCATGCGGGATGTTGATGGCTAGAAGCAAAATAGTGCTAAATAGTTTCTACAAAACTAGAAGTAAATACATCATCACAATTACATCTTCCTCTTCCCAGCTCTACTAACAAATACGAGAGAGGAACTAGAGGGTCTAGTTCTAGTAGTAGAATATGCACTGGGCGTGACTGTGCCTCCTCGCTCAGTATCTCTGATGATGTGTGTGACTCGCTCTCCATCCTGATATTTCATAGTATGAATCTATGATGCTTGATCATTGATCAATGCCAAATGTCAAAGTCTTCATAACTAGCTCTTAGGTAGTCTTTGCTGGTGGCTGTTTTCAAGTCCATAGGTCCGGCAAATGAGGTTTGAGTATTTTGGCCTATTGGTAAGTCATGTCTGTCTGGGATTTGGGCGAGAGCTAAGCTAAGTTTGTCATAGAGATGGGGTTGAAACCAAGTAATTTGTGATAAAATGAGTTAAAACCCTTTGAGAATCCTTTTGCCAGCTTCATTTGACCTTAGAAAGCCATAATGGATTGTGGGAGGTAACCCTACTAAAGCTTGTTGAATCCTGAAATTTGGCTAAGTCTGGAATTTTTCAAAAACCCCCAAAATCTAGAATCTGCATCTTAACTCCTATGAAGCTGGAACCTATCTCAAACATCCTGGAAAGTATTTATACAAATATAACTTAAAGTATAAGAAATTACTTATACTTAAATGTTATATTTGTATAAATCCTCCCGCCCCTGAGCTGCAAAACTGGAAACTCAAACCCAACTGCTGCAAATGTGAAAATAAGAATGAAAAAGACGTTTTTTTGCTGTTTAATGCAGGAATAAAACCAAGGCTGAGTTTTTACTAAAAACTCGCCAAGTAATCGGCGAGTTTTACTTTGCGAGTTTTTCTCTGTAAAACTCGCAGAACCTAAAAACTCGGCGAGTACTTGCCACTCGGCGAGTCTTGCAACAGAGCTTAGAAGTATAGTGATGGAGAGAAATATCATCAATGTCAAGCAATTGTCAAATTGCAGAATATAGTGATAATGAATCTCAATATGCTTGGTGCACACAAGATGAGTTGGGTACTTCACTAACTGTAAGAGTCTTTACTTGTCACAAGAAATGTAGAGTTGACACCCAAAAAGTCTGGCAAAAAACTGACTGAAAATAGCCATTTCAAGTCAGATTACTTTAAATAAGAAGTTTGCACGTTCAGCTTCATCCATCCAGACGCCTGCCTTCTTTAAACTTGTTTTACTAATCATAAAACCTTAAAACTTAAAATCATAGCCATCTTCATGATTGTATATCTCTTTATTTTTAGTAGAAAAAACATATCTTAAAAAAATTAAAAGATCCCAATTTAGTGTTTCTGGAGCCAAAACACTTCCCATGAGAACAGAAAAATCTAAAAACTATGCCTTGCAACTTGAGACAACATAAAATTTAACCGATGGTATGATGGTGCTGAAATCAAAGCCTTTTGAAAACAAAATAGTTTGCCTTCTTCTGACCTCCCATTGTCCTATTCCATGCTAATGTAAGATGTAGGGGCCTCAAGAGCCTGGTTATTAGCCTTCATGAGCAAAGGGGAGTTTAAACTTTACATTGTTGATTGCAATTTGTTGAAAGCAATACATATCAATTTCATAATCGATATATATATATATTGCATATCACTGTAAGTGATAAGAACATCAATTACATAGCATATTTTATAATAGACATATCAAACATTGATACATATAATTGCACACTTTTGGATTGATGATATCAGGGATTGCAATTGATTTTCATTTATCTTTCATTACTTGCTTAAATAGTATTCATTTGACATAGTAGAAAAGCGGTAATTGAGGTAATTGTCCTGGCTTCCCTAACTCAGCCAAAAACGGGGCATTATAGTTTGCTATCTCAACTTTCTAGTTCTGCTACCGAGAGGAACTTGTCTACTTGTAGCTTTGTCCACTTCCTTAAGAGGAACTAATCTACCTATAGTTTCTTCCAATCCCTTAAGAGGTGTGAGCTTACCTCTAGAAAATAGACAAGCTTGTGTCTATACATAGTGCCTTCGTCCCATTGACTACAAGACAATTATGTACAAAGAGAATCCAGCATTGTAGTGGGATGTAGAGCTAGAGGAGATGATGATGCTAAACAAATAGGGCTGTTTGTTATTAGTTTGGAGGAGCTTGAGCATGTGGGGTCCAACAAATCTAGCGATGAGGAGTTTTGCGATGATTAGAGGCTTCACTCCATTTTTTTGTTTTGAACATTTGTTATTGTAGTCATCAATATAAAATTTTGAATATAATATATATTTCAAATTTGACATTTTCATTGTTAATGTTCGCTTCAAAAATTCAAATGTTTAATGCCATAATTTATTTTCTTTTTAGACTGCAGGAATTGGGTATATCACGCCCCTATAAACTACAGTGCGCCTGACTGGCGGCACTGGCGTGACACGTCCTTCAATACCACATGGACTAGGGGGAGACTGGACCTCATGACCTCATGCTTTACCACAGGAAGCTCTCACCAATCAAGCCACGCCCCCAGCCCATGTTTAATGCAATTATTGCAATATGTTTACAACTTTAGTTCAAACTTTAATGTTTAGAGTTCACTATTTAATGGTTTTACTAGTTTGCCAAAGTTTTATTTGAATTCTTATACTTATTCCTTATACATCTTTTTATTACTATCTTTTCAAATACTACATGTAATTCAGCACTGCCACTGTCCCCAAACTTGAGCATTTGGTCTCCTCATCTGCAAAACCCATCGCTGCATTGAAAAACTTCATGGAACTGTGCATTTTAGGAAACTCTTAGGCAATTCGCAATAGATTTGTTTGCAGAGTATGTTAGCATTTTAAATTGTCTTTTGCCAAACAACTCAAAACAAAACAATGTTTGAGGCAAAACCTCTTCAAATTAACAGGGAATCTCTCCAAAAACTAATCCTAACCGTAGACACTAAGCTACTGATAAAACATACAAATACTAACACTATGCACAATAACTTTGGGGGAGCTTTGTCAAAGTGGACGTGGTCAAGTTTTTAGGACCACTGGATTCTCATCTTTAAAACCAAGGTTCAAATCTCCCCAACTGACTTCAAGTGGAAACTACTCCTTTCTTCCTCTAGCTCAAAAACGGCTACAACCTGAACTTCTCAAGCCTTTATGGCTCCCCATAACAGAGACATGAAAGACGAGCAACAAAGCTGCTTGAACCAAATTCCCAATCACTCATCTAAATTCAGACATAAATTTCAACAGAATCTTCATCCCTTTCCTGCGCTTTTGAACCTTCAAAATCTCACTAATGTTCCAAGAGATATACAACAAGACAACAAACTGAATGTAGACACATTCATAAAAATTATGTCAAAGAAAATATTTAGTTCTGCATCACAAAGTCTAAACAAATCACAACATCGAGAAAAAAATGAAATTAATCTTAAATATGCAAAGACTAATTTTGTTTGTCAAATAAATATATCTCCTTTATTTGATACAGAAAACTGGGATATCTAGATTTATAAGGTAAATAACTTCTGTTAGCTTTGGAACTAGGAGAGTCCACCAATTACCCAGGACCAAAAAAATGTAGAGAAACATGTTTAATGGACAACTACCTTTGTTATAGTGGATCCAAGATGGCAATGTGCACCAACCAAATTCAGCTCATTTGAGTGTGCCTTTAAAGCATCCAAAAACCATTGTAGTTTTTCATTCCTAATGCCAAACTTTGAGTTCTTGTTTCCAGTCGCAACATAGGGATGAACCTACAATACAAAAAGTATTCAGTTTAGCTTCCAATGCATAACCTATAACATACTTTGCTTAGAGAGATAATGGCTAACCTGAGGATCCACATCTGGATTAATACGAAGCAGTACTTGGGCCTTCTTCCCAGCAATCCTTGCCGCCTCTACAATATTCTCCAAATCAAATTCACTGTCTACATTCACTAGGGCTCCTTCCTGTACAGCATAAACAATGTCCTCCAGAAGTTTCCCATTTCCATTAAACACACACCTGCTCGCACAAAAGCCAAAAGGATAACAAGATTAGAACAGAAAAACTTTCAGAGTCTTCTCAAATGTTCTGTGACATATTAATTCTTGTTGACACAGATCAAACTACCAGCTAAGTACCAGACAATGACAACAAGCTGTCACATCTACCAATTCCTTTCATTACTCCTGGCCCTATTCATTAGCAATTCAAAGTATCAATATATATGAAAATTGCAACAGGACAGCCCATATTTTCAAAAAACATAAGAGCAAATCTAGCATAAGGAGAGCAAAAAGCAGAGGCTGTAAACAATGAAGACGGATGGGACATAAGACGGATTTAAGACTCTGAGGAAGAGAGCCAAGACATACCGTCAAGAAAGTAATTTTTTGCATAGAAAAATGAAACTACATGCAGGTATATGCAACAAGCAAAAATTATTAGGTAACATTTCAGGTACCATTGACAGATGTTACCTGGATCTGGGGTATGCTGTTATTTCCCCTTTCTTTTTTTGTCTTTGTTTCACTAAAAGTAAAAAATAATGCATCAAAAGGGACAGCTTATATTCACTAGTGCAACCCACTTATACTATTTATCCAAAAACTGATCCTCTCCTGTAAACCCATAAGCACACAACAAAATTATTTCCCTTACCAAAGTGCCAAAATATAAGTAGACTGATAAGAAAATTTCAGAGACAAATAAATGACATTTAGCTTGGACAAGAACACTAACAGTCAACAAATACTTCAAATCATGATTAAGATAGGGATCAAGTTTAAGTAATTAAACAAAATCCTCAATAATAATGAAAGGTTGGACAATTATCAATTGTCAGAATTGAGTTCATTGGATTTTTCCAAATTCCCACAGCAGCCACTTCAATCACAAATATTGAATCTTACTTGTGAAGACTTTTTGTAAGTTGGCTGTTGTGAATTGATTAAAATGATCAAACTTTCAATGCTAAACAGCAATCGAGTGAAAAATTTGTTTAATCCCATCGAGCCTGGACACTGAGGTCAACATTTGAGTGATTTGGAGATAATATCTAATTTCTAGTCTTGTCCTCTAAATTTGTTTCTAAAACTCATTTTCCTAACTCGGTGATAACTTTTGGAGTTTGCGAGTTAACACACTATGTACATAAAAATATATGTTGTTTTATACTTTTTCCTCCTTAGTGACATTTGCCATCCATGTGTCTTACATCTTCTGCATCTAGAGTTCTTTTCTACCCAGGTGCTATTATAGGTCACTCATGGAAATTCATATAACTCCTTTCCTTTGTTGCCTCTCCTGCAACTCCTTTTTCTGAGATGCACACTTCTAAATTCTCTCACACTATATTGTAAGTAAATATTTCCTTGGTGAGTTTGGAGTAAGTTTCTATATCATTTATCTTGCTTGTGAAAGATTTGTATGATATTTGTATCTTCATTAATGGAAAGAAACTTTGAGTGTTAACTCTTGTTAGAAAATTATGCCTGCAACAAGGGCTGCTGTAAATTCACATGCTGAAAAATAATTCATTCATTCTGCTGAATTGACTTGCTTGAATCACATATTACAAAGTGAATTTCCCCTTGAATTACAAACTGAAAGAAGAACAGTTTTTGTAGAGTTCCCACCCAGAACAATAACTAATAATTAAAAAAATAAATTAAAATAATCTCCTAAATAAAGTCACCACTGTCGCACTGTCCAAAGGATGGATGGAAAGGAACAGCAAGACACTGCCAAATTTCCTATTTTTTTTCACGAGGACAGCTTTTCTAAAATTAATTAATGCCTTGGAAAGAATCTGGATCACCAAATACATGTGTATCCTGTAAATTGCAGTCAACGTGAGTTAGGCAAATGTGCGCAGTGGTGCAAGCAGAACCCAACAATGCAGCAAAATCTGTTGCTACAAGAACACTACTAATGGATAGACATCCCAGGATTTTTGTAGTCCTTGCTTGGCCCATTGCATTGTCTGACCTGGAGAATATTGGGAAATTTGAATGAATCAAAGCAATTATTGAATAGGGGCATGATAACTGCAAATGTATCTAAAACCATACTTGGATCCTCTCTTAAATAAAGAAATTCCACAAAGAAAGAGCTAGTCCAACCCGGCATAACCCATTCTACCACTACATTCATCACATTGCAGTCCTTGCAACAAACAAAAACTCCTTTGAAGCAAAAGTCTGTTGGTGAGCAATAAAACCAGTCTACCTAATCAAAAATCACTGTCCACATTAAAGAAATTCCACAAAAAAAGAGCGAGTCCAAATCGGCATAACCCATTTTGCCACTACATTCAACACACTGCAGTCCTTGCAACAAGCAAAAAGTCTTTTGAAGCAAAAGTCTGTTGGTGAGCAATAAAACCAGTCTACCTAATCAAGCACAACTATCCAGGTTTACATTGTAGAGTAACAGTTTGATAATAACAACTCTTTTCCAGGCAACCTACTACAAAGCCGGGTGGGGTGAAAAAACCCCGGTATCAAACTTCCTCCGCAGGTGCTTCCCTCACCTCATTCCCGTAAATGCCCCTGGGGGCGATAGAAATGCTTCAGTGTTTTGCTTCCGATGCAGAAGCGTTAACAAGCCTGAAGAGCCTATAATCCCCCTTATAGATAGTAGGTCATTCAAAGATAGTCGGGCATTCAAATCTCTTCCATTCTCTCAATAAAGTTGGGGTGGGCCACACCTGTGCCTATCGATCTGGTACAACATCTAGCAGACGACCTCAGCAGATAGGTCATAAGGTTATTTCCTCCTGGTTCCAACAAAGGAGCTTGTATATGACGCTCCTGTAAGTATTTTTCTTTTCCTTCTTTTTTTCCTAATTTTACCCTTTTCCTCTTGTAAATGTTAAGTTATTTCTTCACATGAGTGTTAAAGTTATTCTCTTCTTCCCAAGTTAAGAGGCCATTGGTTACTCTTCTTTGTGTGGTCCATGGAGAAAGGCTCACAAAGGCAACACTAATGAGGGAGTTAGCAAAGCCATGATCATTTCAATGGCAAATTGGTTTCAAACAACCAACCCATTTGGTATGTCACAAAATTGAAAATGACAAAAGTAGCTTCATAGGCCACCCCATACTTCCATGTACTTTGTGAACCCAGCCTTCCAATTCCTTGGCAACTTCAACCCTAACAAGGAGGTATGAACAATCTCTACACAATTACAAATGCCACTGAACCCAGTATGCAGCTTAGAGTGACGATTAGGATCTACAACACAAGCAACAAAGGAGCTCTTTCCTCAAACATTTGCAAGACCTTAACACAATTATAAAAGTCATAGAACCAAGTGTGTGACTTAGAGAAAAGATTATGAACGAGATCTAAGATCTACAAACATGCAACTAGAGATCTCTTTTCTTAATATGTTTGCAAGATTGCCAAAGCAGAAATTCAACAGGTAAAATTTGTTATTATAAATTGAAATTTTAAAATTTCTTGTTATTGAATATTATTGAATATTGAATTTTGCCTTGAGCAAAATTGAATGCATTTAAAGAGAATTGAGTTCTGCTCGGGTTTCTTGCAAATTTTGGTGTTATTTGGTTTTTGAAACCTTTGGTTTACTAATTTTTCCTTCGAGTGCCAAAGCTGGAGGGGTGGGGAGGTGTTATGAGGTTTTCACACCATCGCCCCATTGCAAATAGGGACCCCCTCTTTTCATCTGGTAATTGTAAGGTTTTGGCAGTAGGAGTGTCATCTCGAAGATTAAAAGCGTTAAGGAGTGGTTAAGTGATCAAGTTGTCAGGTTGCAAGTGCAAAAAGGAGTGTCAAGGTTAGGTTCACTAGGTTAAGTTGCAATGGTTCAAGATAAAATTCCTACGTGCATGAACATTTTGGCTAGTCAGATAGTCTGAAATGTGCTATAATGACATAATTTATACCTAGGAGCTTAAAAATCCCTATAGAAATTGATTTTCCATACTTAAAATATGCAAAAACCTTGTGGAAATTAAATTTTCCTTATAAACTGTCCCTATGGAAATAGAATTTCCACTAAGAAAATAATCAAAATCCCTATGGCAATAGAATTTCCACTACAAAAATGATCAAAATCCCTATGGAAATAGAATTTCCACTGCAAAAATGACCAAAGTCCCTGAAGAGGTCATTTTTACACTCCTAGAGAGCAACACAAGTGAAAAAACTAAGTGTTGGGACCATTAGTCCCTATAGGGATTGTTTTTCCCCTCCTGGGCATAAGGAACAAGGTCAATTATTGAAGAGTCCCTATGGTTTGAGATAAAATTCCTAGGTGCATGAACATTTTGGCTAGTCAAATAGTCTGAAATGTGCAATAATGACATATTTAATACATAGGGGGGCTTAAAAATCCGTATAGAAATTGATTTTCCATACTTAAAATATGCAAAAACCTTACGAAAATCAAATTTTCCTTATAAAATTGCACAGTCCCTATGGAAATAGAATTTCCACTAAAAAAATGATCAAAATCCCTATGGAAATAGAATTTCCACTCCAAAATTGCACTTTGTCCCTATGGAAATAGAATTTTCACTCCAAAAATGATCAAAGTCCCTGAAGAGGTCATTTTTCCACTCCTAGAGAGCAAGACAAGTGAAACAACAAATTTTTGGAACCATTAGTCCCTATAGCGATCGTTTTTCCCCTCCTGGGCATAAGGAACAAGGTCAATTATTGAAGAGTCCCTATGCATGTTGATTCTCCACTAGTCCCATACTTGAAAAATTTTGGGTACGAAATAAGGGAAGTCCTTGTGATGAATGAATATCCATTTTGTCCCTGTGCATATGGAATTCCCCTCAGCCCCTGAAAGGATTGTTGTTCCCTTGAGGACCATTTTGAATAAATAAAAGCATGAAGTAGTGGGATTATATTTGTCCCTATAGGGGATGATTTTCCCCTTTATGAACAAGAAAACAAGTGAAATAGGGGTCCTTGAGGCATTTGAATTTCCCCTTTGAGGGAGGATTAAGGAAATGAAGGAAATTATGGGGGATTTTAAGTGTCCATGTGCAGATCGATTTTCCCCTTCGAGGAAATAATGAGAATTAATAAAAGGTGATCAAGAGAAGAATTTTCAAATAGACATTGCACTTTTGTCCAGGTTGATTTTTCACTAGATGAAGTTGAGGAAGGAATGGAAGGAATGAAAACTAAGTTTGTCCTCCTATGCATCAATTTTCCACCATTGATACTTAGACAAATTCAAGGAAGGAAATTTTAAGGATTTTACTTGTCCTCGTGGAGGTCATTTTTCCACCAGCCCCATGAAGTTGAACAACTGAAGACAAAAGTCCATGAAAATGCACCCAATTCTCCTCCAAATCAAAAACCCCACCTCTAGAATTGAATGAAAAACAAGAATAAATCTGAAGCAAATCAAAAATTTAAAGGATTGGAGGTGGAAATTGAATAATCAATGGATTAAATAAAATTGTCAATTTTGCACAATCCCAAGGGGCTGCATTCAACTTTGCACGAGTCTCAAAATAAATTCTTAAAATATAATTTTAGTCCCAGATTGGTTGTGAGGGGGATCCAAGCCAAAAACCTCTTTAAAAATCCACCTATGGCAGCAAATAAAATACAAAAAGAGAGGTTGACTAAGCCCCAAAGTCAAAGAAGAACAAGAGGAGATAGGCGATTTAAAAGGTGGAGGAAAGTGAAAGGAAGCCTAAGTAAGAAGCGATCAGATCTGATGCAAGTGAAGCTACAGCCATCATAAAGTCGGTCATCATTGAGGAGGGAAGTCTGAAGATGCCATAGCAAAACCATTGTAGGAGAAGAGAGTTCAAGGTTAGCCAAGCACTCATCAAGGCATAGGCAATTGTGAAGTGAGAAGTCTGCAGACTCTAAATCTGAGAATTTCCATAAGAGGCTGTGATTTATAAGAAAATCAGAGGTTTCAGTATAATAGCAGGCAAGGCTATCTTAGGAGCAAAGGTAGGTTCAGACCTGACTAAGATACAAAATCAGACAGATTAGAGGGCTGCGAACACAGTGATGATCAGACTCAAGTCTGAAAATCCTCTAGATATGCGATTTTTATGAAAAATCCTAGAAAATCCTCAAGCCACTAATCTGTATCAGAGTTAGTTGCAAGGTGTTTGGAGAACAAAATCAGAATTATGCACAGATCTGAGACAATATTCAAGCACTAAAAGGGGATGTAAGTGCATGATCCTTAGACTTAGTCTGAAAACCTTCAAAAAGTTTGATTTTCATAGAAAAATCAGATAAAATTCCCAAGTGGCTAATTTGTATCAGGATTTATTGCAGGGTGTCTGGGGGGCAGTTTTACAAAGAAATCATCTAATTTTAAGAGGAAAGTGCCCAAGGTAAGCATGTTGTGTATTTGTCCTCAGAAAAATCAGAATTCATGCATCAAGAAAGAGGTTTGAGCCTTACTTTTGGGAGTTCAAATAAGTCAATTTAATCATGACTTTGATGTCCTAACAATCTGATTGCGCCTATTTGCAAAACATCTGTTCAGACATATGTCCTCAGAAATTTCTCAAACTTCAAAATTCTGATTTTTCTAAGTTTGTAGCAGCAGAGGGGCTATTTTGTGCTCTTAAGTTGGCCTGTCTTCAGACTTGCCTTCTGACAAGTCCTCAGACTTAATTTTTTCAAACTTGTGATATTGCTATCCGGATTCAACTGTGTAGTTTTTTGAGTCGGACTCATTGACCCATGTTCCATGACTCATGAAACATGGGTCAATGAGTTTGACTCAAAAAACTACACAGTTGAATCCGGATAGCATCACAATTTGACTTGCTGTGGAAAATGTCCTATTTTTCAAACTTGTCCTCAAACTTTAAATCTCTCATAGATGATTCTAAGTTTTGTTTGCAGCCCCTTCTAGGTGATTGTTTCTAAGTCATAAAGCTCCAAATTAATGGTAAAATCAAGTGATTAAGGGTCTGAAATTAATTTCTCAATCAGATTTCCTTACAAGATCATTAACTTCGTGTCTTCTTTTCTTTTGCAGGAGTAATTGCATGAAACACGTGGGTAAGCAAGGAGGACAAGGATGAAACAATCAAGGGAATCTTGAGTAAATCACAAAGTCCCTATACGAGTTACAAATCTTCCACTCAGAGACTAAGGTGTGCAAAACAAGGACTGGGTATCAAGGACATTCATGTGTCCCTATGCAAGGCAGCTTTCCACTTAATTAAATGGTTGAAGAATAAGGACTATCTTATTGGGAGATCAACCTGTCCCTATTCACATCAATTTTCCATAAGGATCAAGCAAGATTCAATTCAAGGACAAGTTGTTAGGGACTACAATTTGTCTGTATAAAGGATCTAAAGGATCAAGGCTAAAGGATTCCAAGCCAAGGAGGTAACAGATAAAGGTATCAAGGATGTCCCAAACAATGGGAGAGGAAGACTTCACCACACAAGGATGATCAAATTATGCAAGGAGGAAAGGTTTACAAATGATAAAGATTGTCATCATCAAACATCTAAGGACATGAAAATTTACAAGTCTGTGATCAACATGGAGAAAAGGAAGTCAAGATATCAGGACTAAGTTCAGGGACAAGTTCAATGGGAAGGATCCTCATGAGGATGAAGATGACTAGGAATCCTAAGCAATGAAGGGGGATTGGCTCAAGGTGATAGATTTCGAAGGAGGTTCAACCACTCCAAGAGGATCGAGGGCAAGTTCCATCAAAGACAAGGAATGAAGGAAAGGTTTCAGACATCAAGGAGGCTACCTAGAAGATTCAAAGAGGGACATAAGAACAGGTCAAATTCAAAAGACAGGGTTCGCACCAAGGGGAATTCGAAGGGACTCAGGCATCGCGAGAAGATCAAAGCTAAGGAGGAACAAGTCTACAAATGAAGAAGGATTACCATCATCAAGGGTTCAAGGACATGAAGACTTACAAATTCATGATCAATAGAAGGAAACTAATCACTTCAAGAAAATCGAGATATCAAGAACAATTTCAAGGACAAGTTCAATGAGAGAATTTCCTAAAGGAAGAGGATGAAGAAACACAATTGAAACAAGGATCAAAGATGAGCAAGCTGAGGTGGCGTCCAGTCATCATTCAACCAATCAGAGAGCTCCAAGTTGACATGTCCAAGATCATTCAATCAGGATCATTCACAAGAGGACATATGGAACACACTGTTTCTTCATTGGTTCATCCTCAAGGGGATGTGGAATGTAATTTTCTCATTGGCCCATATGTTGGTGCCTTGTTGTCATTGGTTGTTTATGGTTGCCCTGATTAGGGTTTGTTATGAGTTAATCTAGGTCGTTGATTTTAAATCGATCCTGGTCATTCATTGTAATTGGGGCTCCTATATAAACCCCACTCCTATCATTTGTAAAAGAGGGAGACTTGGAGAAATTGTTGCTATGGTACTGCCAAATTGTTCTTAATTCATTGTTGGTCTTCATGGTGGATTGTTTGTATCATTTTGGAGTATTGCATGGTTTCTACATTTCCTCACTTAGATTAGGATTTAATTTCATGTTGTTTAGAAGTAGTGTTTAGTTGAATGGAAAATATTTTGGATGCATCTTTGGTGAACTCGCTTAGACCAAACCACTAGCTGCTTGTTGATTGTAAGTTTGTCTTGCGTGGTCGAATGGCATATTCATGAGTTTTACTTCAATTATTGCTTGCACATTGATATGCATAGATGGATGGTGTTAATAGAATGCTAAAAGTTTGAACATCTTACCTTTACCTTGGGATATCGCAATAGCTTGGTTAATGTAGATGGCTAAACTAAGTCTAGTAGAGTCACCAAGGCATTCATTATCTCTTGCATTTTAGGAGTAGAATAGTTTTCTAAACCCTTTCTCTTTGCAATTTGTTTGGTTGGAAGAAGTTGAAGTAGTTGATATCCATTGATTGAGCAGTGTAAGTCCCTTTGTGATTACCAGCATATCACATCAAAAGAACTGAGTTAAGTCCACATTAAGAAGGAACCTTGGTCATTTGGTCACACAATCCGTATACATTGTTTAGCATATGAGCATCCTTATTCAAGAGAGAGTTGGAGATTTGGTGTTTCAGTTGGAATACCAAGTATTCGATTCTACATGTTGTAGTGGCATAAAACTCACATCAACAGGAGGCTGGGAGAGTCTTTTAGATAATTGCTGACTAGATTAGGCCCATCCTTGTGGGAGAAGGAAACTGATGTAGTCATGGTTGCATGAGGGAAGAAGAATATCAGACAAATGACAAATGGCCCACATTCATGTATGCAAACCACAGAGGATCCTCCAATCATCAATCTAGATATTTTTTAAATCAAGAGAAAGGTCTCATCTTTGCATGGCATTAGTCTAGTCTACAAATTCCTTGGGGAACAAATTGGCCTTGGCCATCTACACTCTTGAGCAAGAAATTGGCAGATGTGCTTATTTCCTCGGGGCTATGAGAAATTTTGTGAAGCGTGTGAAGCACTACGTATTGATTTCTAAATTTTAGAAGAAACGCAATCTATGACCCACGTCTAGAAACATTTGTATGCTCTTCCTTATGAAATTTGGTTATTTTAAGTTTTCAACATGATAGCAAAATTCTAGGGAGTGCCAACTTACTCCAAATATTTTCATGCTAAATTCCAGAGTTTATGCCAAGGTTTGTGTGGAGTTGTATCTCACCTCTCACCTTCCTACAAGCCTCAATCTAGAAGTAGGTCAAGTGGATCCAAACCCTAGACTAAGAGTGAATTCTATTCAAGTGAAGAGGTTATCATTGGCATGGCCATCTAATCAAGGAATGTTTTGTTACCTATAAGCCTAATCAACCAATTGGTAACCAAGAAAATGCTAGAAAGGATGGAGATAGTTTGATTAAGCCAAAAAAGGAAATAGTGCCAAGAAAAAGAACCCGAAACAAAGAGTAATATAAGAAAGGATAAGAATGTCATTACCCAAGAGGAGCAGTGAATACTTAAACAAACACAATTTCAAGATGCAAATTTTAAAAGACTATCAAGATGATTGTGGAGTATGAATTCAAAGGTGATCTCTAAAGACTTATTTAGAACCTAAGAGAAAGTCAGATTATTTATATTCCTTAAAAATGAAATACTAGAAACTTCCTATTGAGAAGTTCATCTTGTGAAGAAACAAGTATCCAGCTCAAAGTAAGAAGGAAATGGAAAACCACCAAACTATTAAATGCTCTAGAAAAGAAAAGGGGATTTTGTGAGTAATAAGCCAAGTAGACCTACCAAGCGATCAAAGGTTTCTTCAAGAAAATTCTCCCTTGGAATATTAGTAGATTAAATGCACTCTCCAAGAGATGTGTGCTCTAAAGACTCTTGTAAAAGCATATCCCAATTTTGTTTGTTTTACAAGACACCAACTTGAAAAGATTTTTTATGTTTGTTGTTTCTTTCCCACTTATTGTCTTCTTGCAAGGGGATAAGATGCACATCTTGCTAAACCTATTCGCCACGACAAATAAATAGTTTTTCCCATTCTTCCTAGTTGGTAATTCATCCATGAAATCAATGCACACATTCCCATGGTCTAATCGACACCAAAAGAGGCATATGCATTCCTTCTTTTCACGTCTTGGCAAGTGCAACTGCACTCGCAACATCAAATAAATTTTGCTACTTCTACTTGCATCCAACACAAATATACAAACCTTTGCAAATGAGTGACCAGCCAAATGACCCACCACTTTAGAGATATATGCCTCCCTCCTAAGTAGAAGATGTGCCTTTGGCACACATAATTTGCCCAGCTAAAGTAACCCTTGTAGTAGAAGTCTTCACCTTCTTTCCCAACTCCTTTCTCAACTTTCTCACGAAGTTGTTTGTACTTCCCCTAACAAAATTGAGTGTTTCCCCTACTCTTCATAAACTTCTCCAATAAATGGCTGCAATTGCATGGCCATAGCTAAAGTTGATATGGGCTTTGCAATGGATGGTCTAGACAACATGCAAGCCACTACATTTAAAGCCCCCTTCTTATATTTGATTATCAAATGAAATTGTTGTAAGAAATCCACCCATTTGTAGTGTCCTCCCTACTCCAACTTATTTTGAGCCTAAAAATACTACAAAGGTTTGTGGTCCATGTGCACAATTTTTTCCTTTGCAAGTAAATATTGACTCCATTTCTTCAATGCCTACACTAAAGCATATAGCTCCTTGTCATACACCATATAGTCCCTCACTTCTTAAGTAAAGACCTTTAAATGATAGCATACTCACACTAGCATTTGTCTCAAACTCAAAGAGCAACTACAAATTAGGTGGGGTTAGTGCTAGAGCATTGCAAATTGTATCCCTCAATGTCTCAAAAGCCTTATCATGAACATCACTCCAACAAAATTAGTTACCTAATGCTGCAATTGAATGCAACAAGGTAGCTATGGAAGAGAAAGTTGGAACGAACTTATGCATGTATTGTGTAACACCTACAATGCCTCTGTAATGTGTAAATTTGGCATAATGTGGGAAGCAAGTTGTTCCATTTTATATCCCTATCCACATTGCCTCATTAGCTTCAGAAGAAAACCAAGTAAACTATAGGTATCACTTGTTTCTTAGCTATGCGCATTATGTTTGACTAGGTTATATGGATGAAGAGAAAAGGTAGAGTAGAGATCTATAAGTTCTTAATGTTGTAATACTTATTCTACTGAAATTTACATAGCATGCCATGGCATCAAATATGGACTCTCTCTCTCTTGTTCCATCATGTTGTATTGTTCAAAAATTAAACGAATCTCGAGGAACAGAGTTATTTTCTCACACTTTTAATATCTACTGACAATTTGCAATATTTATTCTATTGCAATTTACATGGCATGTCATAGCATCCAATATACTCTCTCTCTCTCTCTCTCTCTCTCTCCTATTAAACAGGTAATTGGTAAAATATTCGATGAATTAATGAATGAGCAAGACACTCATTTATAGTTTACAAAGACAATGTTTCTATTACGAAACAATTGTTGTTATTAGAAACATTCTAATAACGAAAGAATAAAAAAAAATTATAAACATTCTAATATTTACAGATTTACAATATTGACCATTAAAAGAATAATAAACAGGATATTCAGAGATATTATTCTAATACCCTCCCTTAATGGTCAATTTGTCAACTACACCAAGGAGCCCCCTGAATTTAACAAACTTATCTGGAAGGAAGGACTTGGTGAGAATATATGTAGTCTAGTCCGTTGTAGGAACATACTGCAAATCCACAGATCCATCTTCGACCAATTGTCGAATGAAGTGACAATAAATGTCCATATGCTTGGTGCGCTCATGGAAAACTGGATTTTCAACAAGTTTGAGCACCCCTTGATTCTCGCAGAAGAGGGGTGAAGGGCCTGTCTGAGACGTATGGATGTTGAAAAGCATCCTTTGAAGCCAAACTGCCTCACAACATGCTTTGACTGATCCCCAATATTCAGCTTTCATTGAGGAAAGAGATACAACTTACTGCTTCTTACTGGTCCAAGTGATAGCACCTATGCCCAAACTGAAGAAATACCCTGAAGTGGACTTTTTGTCATCAACAGAGCCTCCCCAATCCGAATCTATGTAACCAATGAGTCTAGGATCTTTGGTTCGTCCATAGAGGATATCAAAATTTGAAGTGTCCTTGACATAGCGCGAGATGCGCTTCGCTACAACCCAATGATCTGAAGTAGGAGTTGTCATGAAGTGGGATATGTAACTAACTCCAAAGTTGAGATCAAGTCTAGTGGCGGTGAGATAGATCAAACTGCCCAATAGTTGCCTGAATAAGGATTCATTCTCAATAGGAGAACCAAATTTGGCAGACAATTGCAGACCAAACTCCATAGATGTAGATGCAAGTTTGCAGTCCTACATTCTAAATTTGTCTAGTAGAGCCCGTACATACTCATAGACTGAGAGATGAAGATGCCATCTGACTGCTGCCAAACCTCAACACCTAGGCAGTAGTTCAAAAGCCCAAGGTCGGTCATGTCAAAAGACTGGCATAAATTCCGTTTGATTTTGTGAATCAAAGATGTCCAACTGCCAATAATGATCAGATCATCAACATAAATAACCAAAAGGATGATGTCACTACCAGTAGTCTTGACATACAGATTTGAGTCAGAAGAACTCCTCTGGAAACCCTGATCTATGAGGTACTTATCAATTTTCATGTACCATGTTGGAGGAGCCTTTTTGAGGCCATAGAGTGCTTTCACCAGTTTGAGTACGTGGTGTTCTTTACCGGAAACCTTGAATCCAAGAGGTTGAATCATGTACACCTCTTCCTGTAAATCACCATTGAGGAAGGCACTCTTGACGTCCATTTGTTGGACCTTCCAGCCACACTGAGTTGTCATGGCTAGGACTAATCTGATGGTGCTCATCTTTGTTGTCGGAGCAAAGGTCTCCTCATAATCAATTCCTTCACGCTAAGAGAAGCCTTTGGCAACAAGACAGCCCTTATACTTATCTAAAGTACAATCAGCCTTGTATTTGACTTTGTAGACCCATTTGCATCCGATGGATTTCTTTCCTGAAGGAAGATCTGACAGAACCCAAGTGTTATTTTTCAACAGACTATGATGCTCAGTCTTCATAGCTTCTTCCCACTCAGGTATCCCTTTCGCCTTTGTGTATGTATGAGGCTCATACACAATGTGAATGTTGGCCATGAGAGCAAAATTTACAGAATCAAAAGGTTTGCTCTTCTTCCGAGCAGTTCTACCCTCGATGAGCTCATCATCATGAAGATTGCCAATTATCTTAGCCCACCATTTAGGCCAAAATATTTGGTTAACTCGTCAAGCATTTTTTGGGTTAACTCGTCAAGCATTTCCCTAGGCTAACTCGTCAAGCATTTTTAGGGTTAGGGTTCTTCTATAAGAAAAACGGTGTTAGGGTTATGGCCTTTGAGTGTGAAGAAGTATTGTAGCATTTGCAGCGGTATTGAGTTGCACGGGATCACTGGTTGTAATCGATTGAAATTACTGGATAATAATATTGGACTCTCTGTGTGGTGGACGTAGCCCAAGATTGGGTGAACCACGTTAAATTCTTTGTGCCTTATTTTTGTGTGTGTTTTATTTCTCTATTTCATTGATCATCTCTGCATTTAATTGTTAAGATATTTGTCTTCTATTCCTAACAACCTTTAATAGAAGATTTCAAACTACAGATACTGCAGTCCCAAAATAGAGTTTGCACAATACACAACAGAGCTGAGGTGATTCGTGCGAGTTTCGTCCCTTCACAGTAATGCATAACAGCAATCAAAGTATTTAGCATGCCCAAAAACAAAGCAAAGGTTGTTATTTAATCTAACTAAAGGCGGTTTAGGGAGTCGCCTTCACAAGATACCCTACAGCTAGTGCTAAGGACAAACAAGAGAACCGCCTCCAAAGAGAACCCTAAGGCAGTTTGCTACTAGAGACAAAACACATCTAATTTACTTCTAGGAGAGAGTTGTCACTACAAGAAAAAACTGGGCGACTTCAAGAAGTCAATGGTTCTTACTAGAAGCTTCAAGACCAAAATCTGATTCTTTTCTTCCTACACAGGATAAGACTGCACAGTTGGCAACAGTCTGATCTTTTCTTGATTTTCCTGGAAGGTGACGAAAAACTTCATAGTTGGCAGCCAACACTGCCATCCAAGCCAAGTGGCCTCAACTTTATGGGTTCATTACAAACTATAACCACCCTATTGCTTTGATTCTTATCAAAAATGTATATTGTAGATTTCAAATACCACCTTTTAATTCTTCTCACACAATTATCCAATACCCAATAAATTATGCTTTAATTGTGGAGCGTAATAAATGTATTTAACACTTTTCTACCTTCTTTTGTATGGATTTTCATAACTCCTTTTTCAGCAACCTCCAATATTTTGTCATGACCAAGCTTGATCTTAGATTTGAAACCTTTCATCCATTGTAGCAAAAATCTCTTAATTCCCTAACAGTTGGTTAGAACATTCGGAATCTAAATACCAAACATTTTTAACGCCATTTTCAGATTTGTCATTAGCCAAAAATAAGTTATTTGAAACGTCTCATCGCCTTCTTGAGCATCATGAACACTTTTTACCTTTTAATATACAATCCCTTTCAAAGTGACCATACCCGTTACAATGATAACACTAGATATTTCCTTTAACAAATTTGTCTCTACCTTTTCCTCTTGAACCACATCTGCCTTTATTTCTCTTGAGTAATTCTCATTTTGACTTCTACTTTGCCCTTGGTTGTTTTAGGTGCTACTATGGGCTACTTCATTCTTTGCAATTTACAACTTGAAAGAAAAAAAAATCCCATCACTTTTTTCAAATGAATCTTTCAATCTTTCTTCATGAGACATTAGAGATCCAACTAATTGATCAAACTGAAAGGTAGACAAATCCATGCTTTTTTAAAATAATTACGGCAACATGGTTCCACCTTGGTGTAATAGACTGCAACACCTTTATAATTACAACCTTGTTATTCACAATTGCTCCAAGACTAGCCATCTTATTAAACACATCTTTTTCTTTCAACGATAGTCACTCACACTTTCAACTTCATAGCATCTTCAAAGTCTTGAATTATTTTTTCAACATTTGTAACTTCACAACTTTGACTTGATTGTTGCCTTGGTAGACTTCTTGTAGAGCATTTCAGACATCCTCAAGCTATCTTTGCACTTGCTATTCTTAGAAATAGGCTCTCATCTAGAGCTATTTGAACAACACCTTTATAATTACAACCTTGTTATTCACAATTGCTCCAAGAATAGCCATCTTATTAAACACATCTTTTTCTTTCAACGATAGTCACTCACACTTTCAACTTCATAGCATCTTCAAAGTCTTGAATTATTTTTTCAACATTTGTAACTTCACAACTTTGACTTGATCGTTGCCTTGGTAGACTTCTTGTAGAGCATTTCAGACATCCTCAAGCTATCTTTGCACTTGCTATTCTTAGAAATAGGCTCTCATCTATAGCTATTTGAATATAAAACAAAGTTTAAGCATTCTTCTTTTTAGCCTCCTTAGTTGTTCTATCATTAGCTATAAGGGTGTTCCAATCAATTGGCTCTCAATAATTTGTTTCAACAATCTCCCACAAATCCTCCCTTGTCAAAAAGGTCATCATCTTTGATGCACCAATAATCATAACCATTTCCATCAAATTCTAGAATGGAAAAGAAATTACAATTTGACATAATTATCCCAATAGAACAACTTGCTTTGATATGTAGATTCTAAACACGGCCTCTTCTCTAAACCAGCTAATAGAAACAATTACAACACCACATAGCATATAACAACAACAAATAAAAAGTGATAAATAGAATCACATATTGTTCTAACCTATTGTGACGTTTTCACACCATCGCCCCATTGCAAATGGGAACCCTCTCTTTGCTCGGCAGATTAAGTGGTTTGCTTAGGTAGGTATTGGCTTAGCAACATTTTACAAGTCTCAAATGATTGATAAAGTAAGAAAATTTGGGCAACATGGAGGTTCGAGAGATGAGAAGTGAAGCATTTGGGCAGTGAAAGAATGAAAGTGTAAGGGAGCTCTCAACCTGCAAGCCAAAAACCCAGCACTTGTCTAATTTCCAATCACCTTGTGGGCATAATCCTTACAACATGCGAATCTATGACCTTTATCTTGAAGGCAGTCCTTTCAAGGTCATGTTCACAATCAATGCTTAGATGAGAAATCCGAGCAGCCATGGGAGTTCCGATTGAAAGGTTGTCAAAACAAGTTGTGAATCTCCAACATCATTTGGGAACTTGTCCTTATGCAATTTTAAAAGGCTTGTCATTTTGATCAAAATCCCTTAAGTATGGATAGAAACTCCAAATGAAAGCCTAATTTCCACCATATGATAGAGTTGTCCAAGTGAATTGCCATAGTCCAATCTTCATTTTGATCAAAATCTCTAAGTTTGAAGCAACTTTTGATGGAATTCCTAATCAATTGCTCATTTCTGACTTGTATTGTGAGAAAATCCTAACTCCTAATGGATTTCTGCTCTGCCTTGGATAGACTTCCTAACAATTTTAAGGATTTTGATTTAAGTTGTGAGCAAATTCCCAATTAGAGGTGAAAAAATGACCTCCTCTCTAAGGGGAATCCTTAACAAAATGAGGAAATTGGGTTAAGTTTGTTTGAAAATCCCACATGAAGCAATCAGTCCTAAGACAAGTTTAAAATCCAATCCCCTCTTAAAAAAAATCCTAAGCCTTGTATGATTTCCAACCTCCTCCAAGGCATTTGTCCTAACACAAGGTGAATTTCCAATCTGGATCTAAGCAAAATTTCTAATGAGCATGATATTTCCGACCTTCATAAAGCAATTTGTCTGAACAAGTAATGAATTTCCAACCTACATGTTGATGAAGAACTAAGGCAAGGTTAAAACCTTATCTGTTTTGGAGAAAATTCCACACAATTATCAAATTTTCGGCCTCCTTTATTGCAAAATTCCTAATGCAAGGTGAAAATCCAATCTCCGTTGTAAAGAAAAACCTTAAGGCATGACTAAATTCCGACCTATGGCTGGAAAATTCCTTATAAGTCACTAAAATCCACCCAGATTTTAAGCATTAATCCTAACAGCTAGTGCATTTCCAATTTCCTTTTGAGGAGTGATACCAACGATCATGAGATTTTTGACCTCCTATTGAGCAAAATTCCAAACAAACATTGAAAATCCAATTTGTATTTTGCAAAAATGCCAACAACTAGGGGATTTGCTGCCTGATTTTGGAAGCTTAATGAAAATCGCTCAACATAAATTCCTAATAAGGGTTGAATTTCCGACTCTCATAGGATCAATTTTTGGAGGAAGTTGTCAATAGAATCCGGTGTATTTAAGACATAATTTGAGTCCTTGTCAAGTCGGCCTGCTTGAAGACAAAAGTTTAAGTTTTAAAATGCCATACAAGGTCGGCCTTGTAGGCCTAATAGAGGCATCTCTTCATGGGAAGCCTATATAATAACATTGAAGGCAATTATTTCGACCACAATGCAAAAGCAATTCGATAAATGCAGAGCAGGCCAAGGAAATACATGCGGATTTGACCTATGAGAGGTGTTTGTTTGTGAAGAGTAATAAGCAGATTGAGAGGTGAATGAGGAGATAAATCAGAATCAAGGCATAAAGCCCTGCCATATGGGGTGCGAAAACCAGAACTCTGCCCTAGAAGGAGTGCTAAATGTAGCAGAAATCTAGGTGATTTGTTTGAAAAAATCAGAATAACATCTACAGCAAGTAAGGAAGGAATTCAAGCATGCATAGGGATGGGATGATGTTTAAGATAGTGTAAAACATGCATTTTCTGAGTGTATTATCCAGGGAAATCAGAAGTTAAAACCAGATTCTTTGCAAGATATGTTTTATCATAAAATGTTGCAAGTCTTAACATAAGTTATTTCTCTTGTTTTGCAAGGATCAATGCATGCAGATGAATTGGAGATGTACGTAGAAGGTGATGATCAAGCGAATGCGCTAAGGGGAGTTCAAGGACAAGGATTGAAGGAGAGATCATTGCAACATCAAAAGTAACATAAAGGAAGAAGGACATCACAACTTCAATGATGTGGGGAAAAGCATTATGAGATGCCTTACTTACATTTTGCCTTGCAAAATGATTAAGTATCCCATAAAGAAAGCATCATTGACACAATGATCAATGTTGTAGTCCAAATTTGTTGGAAACCTCAACCAAGGGTGATGATAGAATTGCAAATATACACATCTCATGGAATAAGGAAAGCTTGGAATCGTGGGTTCCTTGCCCTATATATTCTGGGAAGAAGTATCAAGGCCAAGACATCAAGACGCGCAATTTCACGAGCATTTCAACAAGAAGATTTCCAAAGTGGAGAGGATGAGGAAAATTCATGAAGATGAAGCAATTTGGGAATATGAGTCATCACAATCAATTGAAGGTTTGATAATGTGTAGTATCAAGAGATGTTGCCAAAGATGCAAAGACTTCTTTATGATGATGAAGAAGTGGAGTTGAGACAAAGATTATAAGATAAGCATGCTGAGGTGGCACCCATTCATCTTCAACCAATCAAGATAATCCAAGTTGGCATGTGGAATACATTTCATGTATTACCCCATTGAATTTTCTCATTGGTCTATCCTCAAAAGAATATGTATTTCAAAGTAATGTAATTTTCTCATTGGCTAGCATTTAATGCTTGTAGGTGGTAGTGCAACAAACCCTAATTAGGGTTACATTCAATTATCTGGGTCATTGATCTTGAATCAATCTGAGGCATTGGTTGTACTTGAGGCCTGTATACAAGGCTTGCTCATTTCATTTGTAAGGGGGGACTTTTATGGAATTGCTGTCAAAATACTGCCAAAGTAATTTCAAATTCATTGAAGCTTGGTGAAGACTTGTGTTATTTTGGAGTGTTACATGATTTCCTAACTCTCACTTAATTAGAATCTATTTATGTTGAGTAGATGAATGAAAGATATTGTTGTTGATTCATGGTGAAACCTCATGTTCATACCTTTTGGTGCTTGTTGATTACAAGTAGCATGTAAGGTTAGGCTAAACTTGGTGTAAAGTTTAACTTCAATTACTTCATGCTTATTGATTCGCATGTTTTATGGGGTCAATGTGTGTGAGTGATTTAAAAATCATTCGATTATCCTTAGAAGATTTGCATCAACTTTGCATAGTTGTTCAACTTGGCTAAGCAAAGTTTGGTTTGGTTTCACTTCATCATCAATAGTCTCTTGCATTTGTAGGAGTAAATTGAATTTCTAATTTATATTTTATTTCAAAATCATTGTTAGAAGTAGTTGAAGAGCTTGCATTGCAAAATATTTCGCCATTTGAAATTTGATAGATTTCCATAAATGAATAGCATAAGTCCCTTTGTGATAACCAACATATCACATCATTAAACTGAGTTGTGTCCAACACCAAAGTCACTTGTACACATTGTAAACCTTGGGGTCATCTTAGTTGATCACATAAGTCAAATTGTTTAGCATCTAAGGTTTCCTTGTTCAAGAGAGGGTAGAATAATTATTGTTTTATTCTGCACGTTGAGGTGGTCACAAAACTCACATCAACATAACCACTCAACAAACATAACAAATCATTTGATCATTACTTGATTTCAACAAAACTTTGTTTTTTATTTCTGAACTGTATTTTTGATACACAGCAGTTTTATTGCAGATAGATTAAAAACTACACTGAATAGATTTAGTAGCTACGGAAAATAAATAATTCATAGCATAAATTAAGGAGCTAATCATGGATTATTTCGCTGGCAGATAAAAAAAGGAAAACAAAACCTCTTAGATGAACTGAAACAAAAACAGACTGACAGTCAAACATGTAAACTACGCATGGCAGTGAAGGAGATTAATTTGCATCAGTTATCAACATCCACACTCATGCACATGCATACATACTCGCATGCCCGCCCCCTCCACGCACACACAGATATGCATACTTACTCATACATAATACAGACACACACACATACCCACAGAGACATTCACATGCACAGACATACATACACCCATGGAGACGTATACACCCACAGAAACACTTACACACGCAGAGACACATACAGAGATAGACACATACATACATATTAACTTCAAACTGTCTGTTTGCAAATTCTCTTTGACTATATTAATTAGATTTGTGATAAACGAGAAAAAAAAAACGTTTTTTCTAAATAAAAATCAAGAGCAAAGCTGGCATTGGAGTAAATGCATACAACAGCCAACCTAGAAGGTTCGAAGCCAGCATGAAGGGCCAATCTTAGCTCATTTCCGCTAACAACAACTGCTCCAGAGCCAAGCTTCCGCAAGTGCTGTAAGATCCTCAAGTTATTATTAGCTTTAATTGCATAGCCAATGATGGAATCCAAGCCCTGCAAAGCAGTCTCATACGCCTCATAGTTTCTAGAGATCTGAGGTTTACTGTAAAGATAGAAGGGTCTGCGCTCCATCCTATCAAGCACGTCCTGCAACCTCACGTCCTCGCAGTACATAAAGCCGTCCCTCCTTTTCGTGAAGCAGTGCTTAAGACTAGATAGTGATGATACAGTTTCGGTCGCCGCTGCGAAGCATTGCTTAAGACTACCTTTTAACTTGATTTCCGCTTGACGTCGCGGAATCGTAACGATGGAGCCGAACAATGATTTATTTCCCAGGGGTTTTGCAAGGGTTTTAGCGGAATGGGCGGCATTGTTACTTGTACCTTTGAGATTGCAAGATGGTGCAGCTGCAATTGTGGCCGCCATTGCTGTAACTGAGCCTGCTCCGCACCTTACTACGTCGCTATTACCTTACGAAGAACATGTAGCCACTTCGATTTTAGGGTTTAACGATTGAACTTACACTGTTTTCTTTTTCGTGTTTTAAAACCTCTACAAAATTATTTTTCCAAAATCTTGGTTCCCCTCGACAAAACAGGGGTTTTTGCTTTAACCTGCAAATGAATGAAAATTCTTAGATACAGAGTTCGAATCTTCACAATATAAATTATCATATTTATTTATTATTTCACTTAATAATCAACAAAAATATTTTATTATGCTATTATTATTCTAAAAAAATATTTTATTGTGCTATTATTATTCTAAATTAATATAGTATTATTATTATTTCACTTAAAAACTAACACAATATTTTACTATGTTATTAGTATTATTTTAAACTATTAATTTATAATACAATTGGAAAACATCTTAAAACTAGCAAGTGCACTCTAGTGTGCAATGAGTACATGGAAGTGGTGTGAAAGGTCATTTAGGGAAAATTTTGGTCTATTTTTTTTTATAAACTATGATATCAATTGGTAAGCCGTTGAGAATATGATTTTGTTTGTACGAAGAAGTAATAGTTTCAAATCAAATATACATTAGAATCTAATCATAACTTTAAAAAAAAAACCTGTAAATCAAGAAGATAATAAAGTTCTATTACCAATAGGCTCATGTTATGTTTTGGTGAGAGGGTGAGAGATGTAGAGGTAAGGATAGAATAAGAGGGAGGCGAATAATAAAAACAGGTAGAGAAAAGGATGGAGATGGAGATGGAAGAGAAAAATAAATAGAGGGAGAAAGAAGGGGTGATAAAAAGATAAATAGTGATAAGATGTGACATGTAGAGAGAGAGAGAGAGAGAGAGAGAGAGAGAGAGAGAGAGAGAGAGAGATCACAGTCTACCAACACAACTGAGAGAGGGGGTGAATCAGTTGTGAGACAGATTAGTAAACATTAAACATTATAAACCAAAACTTTAATTCAAATGATAACACAGTAAATGCAACATCATAACACAATCCTTTGTTGTCAAGGAAACCCTGTTAAAGGTAAAACCTCGCTGGGAATTAGCACTCACAAATAATGTACTGAGAATATAGTATCTTATCTAAAAGATTTAGCCCTGTTAGGATCTTATTAATGCATTACAGTACATAATCCTTGTTAAAGGACAAACCATGTTAGGAGTCAAGAGTAACAGTAGGCTCACTGCCAAGGCACACTGCCTAAAGAAGGTTAAATCCACCCTCGGGACTTACTATTTGAAATACAAGTGTATATAAGAAATATACAATCCAATGAACTGTCTGATAGCAACTATCTTTGCTTGATCAGTTCCAATGAAGTCTCTAAATTCAGCAGACTTCGTACAAACAAGCTCGCAACTTCCACACTTCATTATTTTCCACACTTTCATAAAAGAAAACAACTTTCTTTTATACAAATTTACAATAAGAAAATAGGTCAACCAATTAAGACTTCCCCAATGCACAAATAATTATTTAACCCCTTGCTAAGATACACACGGTACCTATAACAACTAAACATCAATTACAATTCATCAAATATAATCTAAGATTTGTAACTCATGCTTGCACCCCACAATACATGTTGCATCTCTAAAGTCGGTCATGAATAGGTCTCCTCCAGAATACACGTCACAACTGACGTCACCAAGAGTCCTGCGACCCAAGAATCATAACAAACATTCCTCAACATGTCTCCTGACATTCCCCAAGCTCGCATAACATGAATCCATATCGCACGTAAGTTATCCTCAAAACTCATAGACTAACTCTGTTAAAGATCACTATCACGGTCCAGTACTCATCTTCACTCAAACATTTGTAACTCACTTAATCTGCAATATTAATCCATGCGAGCTTAGGCATAATATCGTGACATAATATTGTACACATCACCATCTTTTCTCATTCTGAATCAACTGTACAACACCCGTACACTTTTGTCATTCATCAAGCAACATTAATAATCAGGTTGTTCTACCTCCATAGAAACATATGTTGACATCAGTGACAAAACATGAATGCCAACAACAACATCAGAAACTAATTCCAACAAGAGACAACTAATAGAGAGAAAGATTTAGAGAGGGGGAGAGACAAAGATGGTGAAGACAGAGAGATAGATATAAAGATACGGAGGGAGAAATAGGGAGTACATGTGTATATGAGTTGGGGGGAGGAAAAGTAGAGAGATGTAAAAAGAGGGAGTAATTGGAGAGTTGGAGAGAGGGAGAGAGGGGGAGATGGGGATATAAAGAGGTAGAGACAAGGATAGAATGTAGAGATATAGTATATATAACTTATGAAATATGCATTCATGTGTGTGTGTGTGTGTGTGTGTGT
>MU222919.1:592067-612640 GCA_018584345.1 Thuja plicata
TGTAAAGTAAGAAATTAAGGTGTGGTATTGAAATATGTTTATTAAGAATGTATAATGTGTTAAGGAAGAAGGGTTTGATAGATTATTGATTATCTTGAGATGTAATGTGTAAATTGTTCTTTAAGTTGCCTAGATTGTATTGAATTATTTAACTTTAATTGAATTGTATTGATTGTGTATTGCAATTGTGATTAGGGAGAAAATAAGATGTTCCTCTTTTGTTCACAAATGCATAAATGGAAGATCCAAATTGATCCACCCCAAGAAAGGGCAAATGCACAAATGAATCAACTATTTGGAAAGGAGAATAACAAAGGAGATATCTTAAATTCTGTTAATTATATGTATAGAAATGATATATGATAGTAATTGAAGGAATAGGAGAAATGCACTAACCTTGAAATATTACAGATAAAAGAATGATGTTTTCTGAGGTCTGTATTGAGTTTTTGGAAAAACTAACAGTTGATCCCTAACCGAAACGCAAAGACAAACAAAACCCAAAAATCTTTTTCCATTTTGATGTCGTCATATGAAAAAGGTAAACCTTGACCCACAAATGTCAACCCTGACCCAATAATGTCTACCCTAACCTACACAGGTCTGACAGAAAATTTGTTTGCGCCGTCCGAAAGAAAGTCGAAAAGGGTATCCAGATCTGGTCTCAAATCAACTATTTTGAACCTGTACCTACAAGAAAAAGGAGATTGTTTGTTGTGGGGGAGGAGTTTGCCTTGGTAAAACCCCAATTTAGGAATTAACCTTGAAATCAATAAAGTACAGAATGCTAGAAAGTAGTAGAATTGAATCTAATAATGAAGCAATGATAGTCAATAGATATGTAATTGTATTTCAAATGTATGCAAGTATGTAAGTATGAAAGCATGAACTCAATAAGAACCATAAACCTCCATGATTGTATGCTTGAAATCCACTTTGAAGAGATGATGAAAGATTCTTGAGGATGCACAAAGGATCTTGAAGGAATATCACACCACCATGATGGCTAGATCTAGGGTTTGAATGATGAATCTTGAATGTTTGCACATAATCCCTTCAAAGGCTTGAAAGCTTGAATCCTTGATCTTCAATGGAGAACTTGAATGCTTAAGAGGAAGACTTGAACACCTTGAGAGCTTCGAAATGGATGCTTGAATCTTTTTTCTTCTTGACAAAATCTTGATTAGAGCTTTTTGCACTTAGAAGGCTTCATTCGCTTGATGATCATTGTTAGAGAAAATGAGAGAGAAAGCTTCCCTTTTATATGAAATTAGGGCACAATCTTCTAAGGAGGCCTACATAGGAGGATTAAATTCCCATTAAAGCCTTCACCCCTAGGAGAGGACCTATGTTAAATATAATTTAGGAATCAATGCTTCGGAACCCGAAACAGCTGACCCGGAAGCGGGAAAACTAAATTTTTGATGACCCCCGGCAACCGACAAGCTTCCTGTTTTGAAAGGGGGACCCTGGTCAGGGTCGAGGTTGACCCTGACCTAGGTCAAGTTCAAGGTTGACCTTGACCCAGGGGGCCAGAAACCCTGGAAAATATGCCAGGTGGGGTAGGAGGTGCCCGGAGAGGCCCAATCAGGGTCCTGAACCAGCACAGAAGCATGAGATGATGCAGAAACAGGAGGATGATATGATGGAGGTCAAAAACATCCCCTAAGGAGGGCTAAATGCTCTTAACATGGAAGTGCTTCCATTTTAAGACAATATAGGGATGATAAAATAGGGGTGCTTTAGGAAATAGGGTTTCCTTAGATCACTTATAAATAGCTTTGAGGGCATTTCATTTGTCACTTTGCACTCTTGGAGCTCATGATCTTCTGGTGAGTTTTGCTTCAGTTTTATCTTCTTTTAGAGTCATTTTTAGCGATGTCAGGCTTTCCAGGTGTCATGCATGTGTCAGATCAAGTTTGTACCTTTCATCGGCCAGCTGGTGCAAAACCTACAGTGAGTAGCTTATACCCTATGCATTTATTGCATTTTAGTTCAATTGTCTTTATGTTTTATTTTTAAAAGTGTCGCAATCGTCCGCGGTTTTGCCGCAATTGCGGTTTAGGTGGCACAATTGGGAAATGCTTGTCGCAATTGATAAGTGCTCTGCAATTGTCAGTGTTTAATACCCTAATTACTAATTGAGTGTTGCATTTGTCATTTGCATGGCGTAATCGCTATAAAAGTATCATAATTGTTGATTGTTTGCCATAATTACTTTGTTAAGTTGTTTGCTTGGATGTTTTTGCACTTGTCTAATTCTTGCTTTGTCCTGACATTGATGGGTGATGTTATGTGTTCTTTGCAGTTCACTGGGACTATTCTGCGGTGTCAGGAGTCGAGACCAGCAGGTCTAGTATATCGAATCCAGCTTTCTAAGGATGAGAGGGATGTTCTTAGGCAGTTAGGTTTATACTAGATTTTAGATATGCCCGAGATCATGACCAATAGGGGTTTGATCTCTGCTTTACTAGAGAGATGGCATTCTGATACCTGCAGGTTTCGTTTGTCGACTAGGGAGTGCATCGTTACTCTAGAGGATGTGTATCTCGTCCTGCAGATTCTTATCCAGCGTGTTCTTGCAGAGTATTCTCATGGTCCAAGTATTGCAACTCTGTCTGAGTTATCTGGTTTACCCCCAATATCAGTTAGGTATGTCTGATCCTTATGATATCTCATGGTCCAGGTTTGGCATGGGGTTGGATAGATTGACTACCTTGCTTGGTAGTCTTATATGTGGGATCCTTTGTCCTGATCATTGTCAACATGAATTTTCAATTAGCTTTGGCATTGTGCTTTAGAGTATGGTTAGAGACCATACTATTTATGCTTGGGGTTGATGTATGCTCGCAAATATGTACTTTCACATATTCTATGCGGCTTACCTAGGGGGTAAGTCACTTGGTTGCAGTGCCACTCTTCTCCATATCTGGGCGTGGGAGCATATTGTTGTCTGTAGGCCGTTAGGAGCTCATGATTTTCCTCCAGGGAGACTTTATGTATTCATGTATGATGGAGCCATTATTCAGTCCCATATGGGGCATTTGATGTATTGGAGGCAGCAGTTGGACATGATACCTTATTTTATCTGGAGAACTTACAAGGATTTCCTTGTTTGGGATGTAGAGGATGCCCACCTTCCATTCTGTCTTTAGAGGAGATTCTTGATTGGGTGTGTTGCTGATCATATTCACATGATTTACTTGCACAACACCGACAGGGTGTTGTGCCAGTTTGGCGAGAGGCAGGATGTCATAGACTCTTATTCTTACTTTGCTCGATGATCGAGGGATGTTACTATTTGGGGTGTTGTAGTTCCTCTTGATGCTGCTAGGTCTGAGTTCATGGGTTTTCTTCCTATTGCTTGGACGTGGCAATCAGCCACTATGGATGCAGGTAGAATTTTTAGTTTGGCAAGGGGTGGTGGTAGGGATGGTGGATGGGGTGGTGGTAGGGGTGGTGGTTGGGGTNGGGTAGGGAGATAGAGATCAAGATGATCTCAGGCCGGGTAGTGATGGTAGGAGAGTTAGGACTAGGGGTGCGCATGGGATTAGTAGGCGGGCTGGTTTGAGTGTTGTACTAGAGGAGGTGGCAGCACCTCAGCTAGTTAGGAGAGTGTGGCAGTGTACAAGATTTGTCTTCGCAGAGAGGGGTGAGGTGAGGGTAGTGAGGAGATGACGGAGTTGGAGACTAGGGAGGTGGAGATTGAGGAGGTAGGGTGGTGCAGTGCGCCCATGACTATCACTGATTAACTGGATTGGTCTCAGAGGATCATCCTATTTTGTTTGTTGATCCATTTGTTTGGTCAATGATCTCTTAGGCAATCTTATGAGCCTAGAGATGCCTTAGTCCATTAGGATCATCTATTTAGACTTAAGTTGCTTTCAGTGTGTTTTTATGCTTTTATGAGTTATAGGTGTTGAATTCATTAGATTCATGTTATTTTGGTCATATTATGTTGAGTTGATAGGTTAGGATCCAATCCAAAAGTCTTTGAGTGCAAAAAGACAAGAAATTGACAAATGTTGCAAAAGATGTAAAAATGTTGCTCTTTAGTTGCAAGATGGAAGCCCAGCATTCATAGGGAATTTTGGATCAATTTGACTTCACTTATGAAGTGTTTTTAAGTCGTTACTTTGAACCAAGATGGTTAGAAGTTATGTATTGAAGTTTTGATGCATTTGGAATGGAAGATGAAGAAGTTTTCTAAGCATTTCTGAACTATACGGTCGTCTCTAGTGTGATCTTGGAAAACCAAGTTGATTTTTTAAAGGTCATTTGTGTTATTGTAACTTTTTAGTTGATTTGATATTTCTTGGTTTTGATTTGAAGTGTTTTTGAATAAGTTTTCTAAAAGTAGTCTAGGAAGAGGCTTGTTAGAAGCTCATTCCACAAATGGAGTCCTAACTTGCATGTGGTCTGATGGAATTCACTAATATTATGGAAAATTCAATTTAGGATGACATATTTAAGGATTCCAAAACCTCAGGAGATGGCTCCAATGGAAAGGCCTTCATGCATCAAGCCCTAGGTTGAATGTCTCAATGTATTCAGCCTATAATGATTATAAATGAGTTGTTTTGTTAAAGAATTAGATTAGTTGAGTGAAATAAAGGTGGATTTGAGTTTTTGGGAGTTTCTTAAGGAGGTATTAAGCACTATATCAATTCCATGCACCCATTTCTTAGCACTTTCTTTAATATCCAAGCCTAATTTGGCCAATTAGGTCTGTGAACTTTGTGAGGGTTAGGTGTTGCTGGAGTGGATTTGAAACCTAAGGCTTTGGGGATCAGTATAACTTCCAAAAGGGTATTTAAATATATCCTTATTTTTTAAAAAAGTGATCAAGAGGAAAAGTTAAGTTCCAAAAACCACCTAGATAGACCTACGAGGAATTCTAGGACAGTCCTAGATAAGTACTGTATGAAAGTTGGAGGATCAAACCAAGGGTTTATTCTCAATCCTTATAACATAATTAAGGATTCCCAATATCAATTTTGGGTTGGAGAAGTCACTAGTGAAGACTTATAGTTTATGGCTTAGAATAGGGCTAGTGTCCCTAAAGCACAAAGTTGCAAGATTTTGGTTTGATTAATACTCATCTTGGAAAGGTCAGTAAGGGACTCTACCACCTTGGGTAGGTAGAAGACATTGTGTCAAAAGGGATCAAGGAACTAAGGAGAGAATAAGTTGTGTTGGGTGGATTGGGGAAGAGAAAGGACCAATACAACACTTCTTGTTGTCACCTCTACATTAGGTGGTATCAGAGCTTAGAAAAGCTCTTGGGAATGAAGATGACAGAGAAATTCGATGAGACTAAAGGAGAGATCCCTTTGAGGGTCACAAATATGGAGTTAGCTAATATTTTGAGGGAGCATGCAGCTAAGAATAAGAAGATGGAAGCAGGGATAGAGAATTTGAAGAGTTCTCAGACAAGTAGAACTATTGGTGATGATTCAGAGTCAGACCAAGAAGAAGAAGAAGAAGAAGAAGAAGAAGAAGAAGAAGGGTTCTAGAAGAGAAAGGGATCTTAGAATCTTTGGAGAGAGTGGGTAGGAGAGATAACAAGCCAGACCTACCAATTTTTATGGGCAAGATGGACCCCGAGGAATGTATGGATTGGGTAAAAGCCCTAGAAAATTATTTTGAGTGTGAAGATATCCCTATCTCACAGAGAGAAAAAATTTCCAAGTAAAAAATGAAAGGACCTACACTAATTTGTTGGAATTTCCTACAAAGGGAAAGGGTAGAGAAAGAAAAATACCCTATAACCACATGGAAGAAGATGTTGAGAGATCAAGAAACAATTTGTTCCTGAAGACTATGAAGTAACTCTACATAAGAAGTTACAAAATCTGAAGCAAAAGGATCATGATGTGGGATCTTACATTGATGAATTCCACAAAATCACAATGAAGACAAAGACCCTGAAAGTGAGAAACAAAAGCTTGCTAGATACATGAATGGGCTCAAGTATAGTATTCAAGATGAACTAAGTTTGTTTTGTCCCCATTCTGTACACCAGTGTTATTAGATGGCTACGAAGATTGAATAAAAACAAAAGAGGAGAGGAGAAAAAAATAGTAGAGGAAGGGGGAATGGTTTCAGAGGTAGAGGAAGGTTTCAAGGAAGAGGATCATCTCCAAGACCATAGGGAGAATCCAGTCACCAAGAGTGTGACAGAGAGTAGAATCACAGAGGTAATTTTAGAGGGGGTAGAGGCAACAACAGAGGAAGGTCAGGAGGTAGAAATACCTCTATGTTCACTGGAAAGCGTTTCTCCTGCAACCAGATTGGTCACCAATCTTTTAGATGCCCAAACAAGGCCAACACAAGTCTCAGTACACCAGGAGGAGATAGGAGAGTCCAACTCACCCAAGATGAGGACTATCAAAGCATGAATTCCTACCACACCACTACATCCAGACCTACAGACCCTGAGCAAGGAGAGTGCATAATGTTCAATAGGACACTCTTGAAGGTGCCAACTCCCAAGGAGCCCCCACAAAGGAAGAGTCTACTCATAACTCAATGCAAGGTACTTGGTAAGATTTGCAAAGTTATTATTGATTCTAGTTCTACTGAGAATTTAGTTTCTAATGCAATGATAGATAAGATTGGTTTGAAGAATATACCCCACCCAAGCCGTTATAAAGTATCTTGGCTTAATAAAGATCAACAAACTTTGGTAGATGAGCAATGTTGGGTAGAATTTCAAGTAGGAGAATACGTAGATAAAGTCTTGTGTGAAGTTGTGAATATGGATGCATGTCACCTTCTCCTAGGAAAACCTTGGCAATATGATGTTGGTGCTCAGCATGGGGGTAAGAAAAACGTCTATACCTTGACTAAGAGTGGGATTAGTTACACTATGACACCTCTCCATGATTACGAGAAAGACAAAGCTTTGATAAAGAGTGTTATCCTAGTAGGAGAGAAAGAATTTTTGAAAGTACTTAAGGAAAGAGACACACCTTGTTTTTACATCATAGTAAAGCCCAAAACAGAGTCTAAGAAAATACCAAAAGTTCAAGAACCTCAGAGAAAATTTGGCCCCAAAGAAGTGCAAGATTTGTTTAATAGATACAAAGGTATAGTTGCAGACAAGAGTACTGATGTTTTACCACCACATAGGGATATTAGTCACTATAGAGACCTCATACCTAGTTCTACCTTACCAAATAAAGCTACTTACAAATTGAACCCTAACCAAAATGCATAAGTTGCAAGATAGATTCAAGAATTGATGGAGAAAGGCTTCATTGCGAAGAGCATAAGCCCTTGTGCAGTCCCTGCAGTCCTAGAACCTAAGAAGGAGGGCACATGGAGGCTATGTACTGACTCTAGATCCATCAATAGGATAACCATCAGATATAGGTTTCCTATTTCAAGGATAGAAGATCTCATGGACTGTCTAGGAGGAGCAAAATACTATTCAAAAAATGACTTAAAGAGTGGGTATCATCAAACTAGGACCAGAGAAGGGGATGAGTGAAAGATAGCTTTCAAAACCAATGAGGGATTGTTTTAATGGGCAGTGATGCCCTTTGGTCTCTCAAATGCTCCTAGTACCTTTATGAGATTAATGAATGAGGTCCTTAAGCGTTTCATAAATCAATTTGTTGTTGTATATTTAGATGACATGTTGATCTTTAGCAAAGATAGAGATGAGAATTTGATACATCTAGATATGGTAATGAAAAGAATACATGAAGAAAAGTTGAGGATAAATTTGGAAAAATGAGTGTTTATGCAAGAAGAATTGATATTTATTGGTTTTTTCATCTCTAAGGGTAACTTGGAAATGGACCCTTCCAAGGTTGAATCCATATTGAATTGGCCCACTCCAAAATCTTTGAGTGAAGTAAAAAGCATCCATGGGCTTGCTATTTTCTATAGGAAATTTGTCAAGAATTTCAGTGGGTGAGTGCACCAATGATAGATACTATCAAAGGGGGAAGGAAATGTAAGTTTGTATGGACTGATGCTATAGACAAGTCCTTTGAATATTTGAATACAAGGGTCTCTCAACAACCTATCTTA
Source organism: Thuja plicata (assembly GCA_018584345.1). Classification (NCBI taxonomy): domain Eukaryota; kingdom Viridiplantae; phylum Streptophyta; class Pinopsida; order Cupressales; family Cupressaceae; genus Thuja; species Thuja plicata. The sequence goes on from MU222919.1 coordinate 600,111, forward strand.
ACACTCCCTGATTTTCACAAGGTGTTCACCATTGAATGTGATGCTAGTAAGAGAGCTATTGGAGGTGTTCTCAAACAAGAAGGGAGACCTGTGGCATTCTTCAGTGAAAAGCTTAATGAAGCTAAGCATAAGTACTCTACGTATGATTTGTAGATGTATGCTATGGTCCAATCACTGAGAAAGTGGAGGCATTGCTTATTGCCAAAAGGATTTATTGTATATACTGACAATCATGCATTGAGTTTTCTTAACAAGAAGGAGAAAATGAACCATAGACACCTCATGTGGATGGAGTACTTGCAAGCATTAACTTTCACCATAAAGCATAAGAGGGGGTAGCTAACAAGGTAGCTGATGCATTGAGCAGAAGGAATTTTGCTATACAAGAAGTCACTTTGGAAAGTGTAGGTATCTCTGTCCTCAAGGATATGTATCCCAATGATGAAGACTTCAAGGAAATTTACAAAGTTTTTTTGGAACTAGGAGATAGATATCACACTGAGTTTGCAGAATACATGATTCAAGAACGAATGTTGTTTAAAGGGAGTCAACTGTGTATCCCTGATTGCTCCACGAGGGAGAAAATCATAAAAGAGAAACATTGTGGATGTCTATCAGGCCACTTTGGTCTTGACAAGACACTTGAGATAGTAAGAAGATTCTACTTCTAGCCCAAGATGCAGACTAAGATAAGGAGATTTTTGGAGTGTTGTCTAGTTTGTCAAAAAGCCAAAGGCACTAGTTCAAATGCAGGCTTCTACACACCATTACCCATTCCTAGAAAACCTTGGGACTCCATCAACATGGATTTTGTATTGGGTCTTCCAAGGACAAAGGAAGGCTATGAAAATGTTTATGTAGTTGTAGACAAGTTCTCAAAGATGGAACACTTACTACCTTGTAAGACTACAGATGATGCCTCAAGTATTGCAGGGCTATTCTTCAAGGAAATTGTAAGACTCCATGGTTTACCACTCACAACTGTTTCAGATAGAGACCCCAATTTTTTGGAACATTTTTGGCATATCCTATGGAAAAGACATGGAACAAACCTAGCTATGTCATCTGCTTATGACCCTCAATTAGATGGATAGACTGAAGTCGTCAATAGGTCTTTGGGAAACTTGCTAAGATGTTTGACAAAGGAGTATGGAGTGGCATGGGATTCAATCCTTCCACAAGCAAAGTTCTCCTATAATGATTCTATCAACAGAAGTTCAAGACTCAGTCCTTTCCAAATTGTCTATGGATCCCACCCTAGAGGTGTCTTGGAGCTAAGAAACATTCATAATTTTGGCCACAAGAGTGCCCAAGCTGATGATTTTGCAGAGGTTATGAAGAACATTCAACAACAAGTGAAAGACAGATTGCAACAAACCTCTGAGAAATATAAACAAGCAACAGATGTCAAGAGGAGAGATGTCCAATTCAAGGTTGGAGACATGGTTATGGTTCACCTAAAGAAGGAAAGGTTTCCAAGGAAAAGTACACCAAGTTGATGATGAAAAAGATTGGCCCCTTCAAAATCTTGAAGAAATGTGGCAATAATGCATATAGAGTTGAATTACCTTCAACTATTGATTTATCTCCCATTTTCAATGTAGTTGACCTATATCCATACAAAGGTACTGTTACCGATGTCTCCATTGCAGGTACTCTAGATCTGCCACAAGATAAGGAGCTACAAGATATACCTAAAACACCATCACAAGAGATTGACTGTATACTAGACAAGAGGATAGCTAAACAAACTAGGAGGTCTACTTTCTATGAATATCTAGTCAAATGGAAACACCATTCAGTGGAGGATGCTACTTGGTTGACACCTGAAGACATCAATAAGACTAGTTTCAATTTAGAATATCTCCCAACTCAAGGGACTTGAGTTATCTTTGTCTTGGGGAGTATGGTGTAGTGCACCCATGACTATCACTGATTAACTGTCACTATGTAATGTTTTGGTTTTGTAATAACTGGATCGGTCTCAGAGGATCATCTTATTTTGTTTGTGGATCCATTTGTTTGGTCAAGGATATCTTAGGAAATCTTATGAACCTAGAGATGCCTTAGTCCATTAGGATCATATGTTTAGACTTAAGTTGCTTCAAGTGTGTTTTTATGCTTTTATGAGTCCTAGGTTTTTAATTCATTAGATTCATGTTATTTTGGTCATATTATGTTAAGTTTATAGGTTAGGATCCAATCCAAAAGTCTTCGAGTGCAAAAAGACAAGAAATTGACAAATGTTGCTCAAGATGTAAAAATGTTGCTCATGCAACTTCCAAAAGTTGCTCGAGAGTTGCAAGATGGAATCCCAATAGTCATAGGGAATTTTGGATCAATTTGACTTCACTTATGAAGTGTTTTTAAGTCATTAATTTGAACCAATATGGTTAGAAGTTTTGTATTGAAGTTTTGATGCATTTGGAATGGAAGATGAAGAAGTTTTCTGAGCATTTCTGAACTGTATGGCCGTGTCTAGTGTGATATTGGAAAACCAAGTTGATTTTTTTGAAGTTACTTTGTGTTATTGTAATTTTCCAATTGATTTGATATTGCTTAGTTTTGATTTGAAGTGTTTTTGAACAAGTTTTATAAAAGTAGTCCGAGAAGAGGCTTGTTAGAAGCTCATTCCACAAATGGAGTCCTAACTTGCATTTGGTCTGGTGGAATTCACTAAGATTATAGAAAATTCAAATTGGGATGACATATTTAAGGATTCCAAAATCTCAGGAGATGGCTCAAATGGCAAGGCCTTCATGCATCAAGCCCTAGGCTGAATATCTCAATGTATCCAGCCTAGAATGAATGTAAATGAGTTGTTATGTTGAAGAATTAGATTAGTTGAGTGAACTGAAGGTGGATTTGAGTTGTTGGGAGTTACTTGAGGAGGTCTAAAGTATTGTATCAATTCCACGCACCCATTTATTAGCACTTGATTTGATATCCAAGCCTAATTTAGCCAATTAGGTTTGTGAACTTTGTGAGGGTTAGGTGTTGTTGGAGTGGAGTTGAAACCTAAGGCTTTGGGGACTAGTATAACTTCCAAAAGGGTATCTAAATATATCCTTATTTTTATAAAAGGTGACCAGGAGGAAAATTTCAGTTCTAAAAACCATCTAGACAGACCTACAAGGAATTCTAGGACAATCCTAGATAAGTATTGTACGACAGTTGGAGGATCAAACCAAGGGTTGATTCTCAATCCTTATAACATAAGGAATGAGTCCCAATAGAAATTTGGGGTTGGAGAAGTCACTGGTGAAGACTTCTATTTTATGGATTAGAATAGGGATAGTGTCCCTAAACGACAAAGTTGCAAGATTTTGGTTTCATTAATATTCATCTTGGAAAGGTCAGTAAGGGAATCTACTACCTTGGGTAGGTAGAAGAAATTATTTCAAAAGGGATCAAGGACCTAAGGAGAGAATAAGTTGTGTTGGATGGATTGGGGAAGAGAAAGGACCAATACCACACTTCTTGTTGTCACCTCTACATTTGTTGTTTGCATGCCCTAATTGCTATAAAAGTATCGCAATTGCTGATTGTTTGCCGCAATTGCTTTGTTAAGTTGTCTGTTTGGATGTTTTTGCACTTGTCTGATTCTTGCTCTATCCTGACACTAGTGGGTGATGTTCTGTATTCTTTTTAGTTTACTGGGACTATTTTGCGGTGCCGGGAGTCAAGACCAGTAGGTCTAGTATATCAATTCCAGCTTTCTGAGGATGAGAGGGATGTTCTTAGGAAGTTAGGTTTATACTGGATTTCATATATGTCTGAGAAAATGACCAATAGGGGTTTGATCTCTGCTTTACTAGAGAGATGGCATTGTGATACCTGCAGGTTTCATTTTCTGACTAGGGAGTGCACCGTTGCTTTGGAGGATGTGTATCGCATCCTGTAGATTCCTATCCAGGATGTTCTTGTAGAGTATTCTCATGGTCCTGGTATTGCAGCTCTATCTGAGTTGTCTGGTGTAAAGGGGTAAATTTGGATGGTCTTCTAAATAGGGTTTGCATAATGGAGATTTGCATATGAAAGAGACCCTATGCCATATTCAACCATTTACATTTAATTGTTATGTAAGGAATGTAAAGATTGAAAATACTTGCAAAGAATAATGGAGTAAAATACCTACCTCATATCATGGAAAATCTGGAAATACCATTTTTCTTATGCCCGTGTTGAGTTTCTAGAAAATCTGAGACCGGAGCTGGAACAGAAACACCAAGATAAATAAAACCCAAAAATCTTTTTCTGATCCGACACAATTCCTATTTTGACCCTCAAGTCAATGTCACCATTGACCTAGATTTTTTGATTCTAACCTAGACCTCCAAAACCTCCGACAGAGAATCTATTTCTGGATCCCGATAGTTTGTTGAAAAGGGTATCTGAATATGTACTCTAACTTGTTGTTTCGAACCTATAACTCCCGAAACAACACCTACAAATATGTGAAAAGGGGGTTTTGGGGTGGCTATATAGGGTTTTTCCTTAGTCAAACCCCCATTTTGGTGGTCTCTACCTCCATGAATAGTCGAATATGGTAGAATATGTGTGTGTGTGTGTGTTGCTCTTAGGAAGAGCTTTGAATGTGTAATGTCAAGATCTAATCCTCTAGATTAAAAGCCTAACATGAATTGAAAATGAGAAAGCAATGCATAGATTTGAATATGATAAAGAAAGCATTCCAAGCCCCCAAGGATAGAGTATTCCTACCAAACTCACAATCCATAGTTGCTACCCCATGATAGTATCTTTTGAATTCTTGAATTTTGAAAATGGTGGATTGAAGAAGAAGGAAGGAAGGAAGAACTCTCTCTTGCTCCAAAGAAGATCCACAATAGCTTGTCCAAAAAATGCTTATATGTATTAAGGAATCATAATATCTTGTCCTTATATATCATCCACTTTCTTTCTTGCATCATCATCATGTCATAATCTCAATTGCATCATATCATCTCACAATTTTGTTTCATGAAGAAATGAAGGCAAAAGAGAGTGTTTATATAGAGATCTCAATATAGACCTCCTCGAGCAATGCAAGGGACCCAAATTAAAATTTCACCTTGAATTATGGTTCAATTACAATCACCAACCAAGGAGGGGATGTATTAATTCGAATATCAGAGAAAACACTTCCGCATCCAGACCCAAGGACCTATTTTTAAGTTTAGAACATCGATAAGCTCTGGATTTGAAAGCAGGGATCAACACCCGATAGAGGTCAAAGTTGACCTTGAACTTGACCTAGGTCAAGGTTGAAATTGACCTTGAACTAGGTCAAGGTTGACCTTTACTATGACATAGGTCAGAATCGACTTCAACCCTGACCTGAGGTTTTAGGCAGGTCACCTTGAGAAGTCTGCAGGATTCCCAGGTCAATCGGGGACCTAGGAAGGTGAGAAAACACACCAGAATGCTGGATAGAGGCACAGAGCCATAGAGGAGGTATGGTGAAGATTAGGAGAGCCATTACATAGGTTCTACCTAAAAATAAATCCATAGAGAGGGAAATCAAGGAGGATCCATGGGATCCTAACCCTAGTTTCACCTAGAAATGCAGAATCAAGTGAAGATGCATCCTAAATATAAATCTAATATGAAAGTGTACTACACAAGGGTTCTAAACCTACCAAAATGGAAGGGCTTCCATTTTAATATGATACATTTATCCCCCACTTTATCTTAGATATTACACTATGTGAATATGCAAGCTAAAGTAAGAAAACATCATAAAGTAAAAAGGATATAGCCAAGTCCTTAACGTGGAAATCCTGCAAGAAACTGTTAGTACCTGCAACCTGCAGTGCACAAGGTTATTGAAAATCCATAGAGCACCTAAGCCTTATGAGGATGAATTTGATAAGTGGATAGATCCCCTCGTGCCCCCTTTTTTGGCTTACTAATTCTAAAAGGTGAAATAAGGTGATAAGGTTAAATCTATACACTGGATATGCAGTTTATTGAAAAGTCTTTTCCTTAACTAGTTATAATGATTATAAATATTCCTAAACCAATTTAAGAGGTTAGGTATCTGAATCATGATTCCAATTCCACTGACAAAACTAAAAATAGAGTTACCGAACTCAAGTTATGATGAAAAGAGTGAATGTCTATCTAAATGCATATATAAAGGGAAATTTGAATTTAACCTAGGTAAATTCAAACAAAATCCTAATAAAGCCCTAATTTGAAGCTATAAATAAGAGGAAGAAACACTTACCTTCTCATTCTTACCATTTTTAGAGTTTGGAAAAAAAATTTGAATGTCGAAGAGAGAAGAACTTCGAGCGAGCCGCATGGAGGTCCTGAGAGAGTGTCTGGCCAGCAGACAACCACTCCCTGAGGTAGGTTCCTTTTTTTGGTATTTGTGATTGAAAAATTCTTGTTTTTATAGGGGAGGTCAATCTTGACCCAAAAAGGTCGACCCTGACCCAGTTATGTCAACCTTGACCCTTTAAGGTTGACCATAATTGGGAAGGTCTATTCATTTTTGGGGATAAGGTCGACCCTGACCCTGACCCAAAAAGGTCGACCCTGACCCAAAAAGGTCAACCTTGACCCAAAAAGGTTGACCTTGACCCAACAAGGTTGACCTTGACCAGGTCAAGTGGGTATTGTAGTTTTTTGATGATGGAGTATTGATATGATACTGTTTGTGCTGACAGGATCTTGTCCGTCTTTGAGAGCACCCCTTCGGAGGGCTATTGCTGACTGTCAGAGAGAACTTGTCCAAGCTACAATAGGATGAGATAAAACTATTGAGAGATGTGGGATTGTATTTGGTAGCAGTCCTACCACAAATGAGGTTCCATCGATCCATGATATCATCCATGATAGAGAGGTGGGATGAGGACACTTGTTCTTTTCATCTTCTGTGAGGAGAGATCACGATCACACTAAAGGATGTATATAGGATCCTACAACTTCTAGTCCAAGGTGATCCTGTCAGACTGAGAGTGCAATAGGGTCCTACCAAGATTCTCTCAGATGGGGAATATTGTTTAGGATGGGTACAACATGAGGACCCGAGAAGATCAACTCATTCTGTCAGACATACTAGCAGGCCCGACACCCTTGGTACGAAGAGTGATGCTATGTATACTATCTCTCATTGTAGTACCCAACACAAAGGGTACAATTTTCTCAGCACCATTCACCCATCTCGTATGCAGGATGGAGAATGACAGGATTATTTTCTCATGGGCCGCAACATGTTAGCCCGTCTTTACCATGAGTTGTGTCTGTTAGTGAGATTCTAGCGGGAGAGTCTTACAATATGCACCCTACTACAGGTTTGGATGTTTGAGCATTACATATGTACACAACCACAGGGTGTTTCAGTGATGGTAGATGCAAGCATATCAAGAGCTTTTGGATATCCTCTAGTAGATGTCTGGTAGTACGGGGATATCCTCTTTTGGAGGATACGCTTCAACCGTATACCAGGTATTGATGTGATATGGAGACCATACTATCGAATGACAGAATGGCCAGATACTCGACACCAACTGAGACACTCCCAGCATCACAAGTTGCTAGAGGGTCCTACCAGTCATGCAATGATGCCATATTACTATGATAGAGTGATGAGATAGTTTGGTTTGATACAGGGGGTCCCCCGGACAGTACCTCGGTATGTATACCCGACGAGATACTATCAGAGACCCATCGCTATATGTCAAACCACAGTAGAAGATATTGTAGCTAGAAAGACAGATGAGACCGAGGATATAGAGGTATCTCCCAATGTATCCTATTCAGGCGTTAGCAGAGACTATATCAGATATCAGAGTCTACAGGGGACCCACCCCATCTTCCTCCATGACTACCCCACAGGTGATCCAGGTCTTTTAGAGAGGACCCACCGAGGCGGTGATATACTAGTAGAGGAGGAGGAGGATCAGAGAGATGAGGAGGAACTCATCTCTGAGGGAGATCCTATGGAGGAGGAGAGAGTAGAGGAAATTCCCCCAGGCAGTAGTATAGGTACAGATGATCGTGCGATGTGTTGTACCATTAAGATCACAAAAACCTCCCCGTGCGCATACAGAGACACCACTGCCTAGACCTAGACATAGTGAATGGGGAGAGGGTAGTCACTCCATGCCCCCACTATCTAGATCCTTTGGTGACACCTAGAAGGGAGATCCGGGTATGATATATGTAATTGATTAGAATTTTTTAAGTAAATGTTTTTTTAGAAGAAGTACTAAAAGATAAATATATTTGAATTATGCAGCTAGCGTAGCGGAGTGGAGGAGATTTGTATCTGATGTCCTGAAGGATACATGTATATCCTACCGACTGCCAGCTAGCAAGTGAGAGTCCCTTATTGGACAGAGGGATCCCGGCAGACATGCGGGTATTTTTCATGCGTCCAGCGAGAGCTGAGGTTATGCAGAGAGAGAGGAGAAATTGATGGCTGGTCTAGAGATAGCCCAGGAGCATAACTATGAGATGATCACATCAAGGAGCTACACATAGACTACCATTCTGAGATCCTCAGCCTCACACCATAGATTAGAGAGAGCCGGGAGCCACTGAACCTCAGAGCATAGAGATAGAGATTGATAGACATGGCACATGTGCCATATATGTACCAAACTCATGGAAGTTTATATATGAAATATTTTCTTTGCCTAGTTAGTTCTATGATTGATTACTTGTACTTTTCATCAATACACAAAAACTTGACAAAAAGAAAGAATGAAAAGAAATTATGTATGAATGCATTAAAATTACATAACCTATAAAACAAACCTAACTATCTTATAGGGAATACACAAATACATAAAGAAAGAATGATGTATTTAGGGATAATAACGTTTGAGATGCATAATATTAATAGGTTCCTTGAGAGGAACACCATTCATATCAGCAATCTTATAAGCACCTGAAGTAAAATCCTCAATTACTACAAAAGGTCCAAGCTAATTAGGACTAAAGTTCCCTTTTTCACCGGGTAAAGCATTCACATTCCTTTGATTTTCATATAGGACTAAATCACCTACCAAGAATGACCATTCAATTACTTTATGATTATATTGTTTCTGAAGTGATTTATGATAAGGCTTTATATGCTCCAAAGCATTTATCCATTGTTCATCCAACATTTCTAATTCTTGTAGTCGTTGTTCTCGGAAAGTATCTTTGTCAATTATCCCATGAAATGAAACATGCAAAGAAGGTATTTCTAATTATAAGGGCATAATAACATCAGTACCATAAACAAGATTATAAGGAGAAGTACGTGTGGCAGTACATGCACTAGTCCTACAAGCCCATAAAGCATAAGTAAGTTGGGTATGCCAATCTTTCGCATGCTTATTAACTATTTTCCTTAAGATTTGTTCAATAATTTTATTCGATGCTTTAGCTTGACCATTAGATTGAGGTTAGTAGGGAGTAGAAAATCTATGTTGAATACGATATTTCTCCAAGAATTATGTGACTTCTTTATTCTTGAAAGAAGTGTCGTTATCTGAAACTATCGTTGAAGGAATACCAAATTGTGCTATAATATGATTAATAATAAATCAAAAATAACATCCGCAGTAGTAGAACGGAGAGGAATAGCTTCTACCCACTTCGTAAAGTAATCTATAGCTATCAGGATGTACGTATGTTCTTGAGAAGAAGCTGGTGAGATTTTTCCAATAAGATCAAAACCCCAATTACTAAAAGGCCATGGAGCAACTTGATTATGAAGATCACAAGCAGGAGCATTAATTAAATTACCATGTTGCTGACACTGAGGACACTTCTTAAAAAACATAAAAGAATCTTGTTCCATTATTTTCCAATAGTATCCCATTCTAAGAAGTTTATTAACTAAAGATTTCCCACCAAAATGTACCCCACAAGAACCAGAATGAGCTTCTGCTAAAGCTATCGGAATTCGGTTCTACCAAGACATCTTAATAGCAAACCATTATAAGAATGTTTGTAAAGCGTATCGCCCAAAATGATATAATATGTTGCAAGTTTCCTAATACGATTACGCATGTTCCTTGTTGCCGATTCTGAAAAAGTATTATCTTTCAAAAAATGAAAGATATGTGAATGTCATTCATCCAAATGCAAGTTAAAACAATCAGCAGTAGCCTTATTAGAAATTGTAGGGTGTTTAAGAGTTTGTATAGTAAATTGAAAATCTTCAAAATTATTCTTGAGACAAACCAAAGAATTTGTGCTTGCCACAGCGTCTGCGTGCCAATTATCTTTCCTAGGTAAAGTCTGAATCGTATAAGAGGAAAATTGTGAAAGAATATCAAGAGCCAAATCTCTATATTGCATCATTTTATCATTCTTAGTCTGATAGCCTCCTTTAATTTTTTCAATAATCAATTGTGAATCCCCGTATATTTCCAAGTTTTGAATATGAAGGGATGAAGCTACTCGTAAGCCAGCTATAAGAACTTCATACTCCGCAATATTTTTAGTACAAGGAAAGGTCAATTTATATGACATAGGGATCAGTTTGTTTGTAGGAGGGACCAAGATAATGCTGACACCAGAACATGTCTTACATATAGAACCATCAAAATAGAATTCCCAAACATCTTCCTGCTTAATTGGTAAAATGTTCTCATCCAGGAATTCTATTGAGGTAATGCTCGTATCAGAATGAGGACAAGGAACTTTAGCTAAATAATCAGTTAAAGCCTGTCCTTTAATTGACTTTTGAAGAATGAAGTTAAAATCAAATTCCATAAGTAACATCACCCATTTTTATAGACGGTCAGAGAGAATAGTCTTTGATAAAAGGTGTTTTAGAGGGTCAAATTTCACAATCAAATTGACCTCAACATTCAACAGGTAATGCCTAAGTTTTTGGCAAGCATTGTCTTTCCAAATTGGTATATCTCATTTCGTAATCAAGTAAGGTCTGACTACTATAGTACAATGGTCTTTCCTTACCTTCGCTATCATGTTGAGCCAAGAATACACTCACGACATTAGAAGTAGCAGAAGTATATAGATAAAAGGGTTTATTGAATTGAGTAGGTTGCAAAATAGGAGGATTAGCAAGATACTCCTTAAATTGCTCAAAGGATTGTTTACATTCCTAGTTCCAAGAAAAAGTGGTATCTTTTCTAAGCAAGGAAGTGAAAGGAACAATTTTATCGGCTAAGTTAGAAACAAAGTGACAAATAGCTTGTGTTTTTCCTTGTAAACTACGTAATTGAGAAATATTATTAGGAGGAGGCATGTTAACAATATCATCAATCTTTTCAGTGTCAACCTCTATGCCTCTCTTAGAGATTATAAATCCTAATAATTTACCAGAATCAACTCCAAAGGCACATTTCTTAGGATTCAATCTCATTTTATAACTCCTAATTCTTTCAAATATTTGCCTTAAAATAAACACATGATCCTCTCTTTGTATAGATTTTGCCAAGATATCATCCACATAATCTTCCAAAATATTATGAATGTAATCATGAAAAATCAAAGTCATAGCGCGTTGATAAGTTGCTCCTGCATTTCTTAATCTGAAGAGCATCATGACCCAACAAAATGTTCCCCAAGGTGTTATAAATGCAGTCTTAAGTTGATCTTCAATAGGAATAAAGATTTGATTATAACTCGAAAAACCATCCATAAAAGATAATAAAGCATGACCTGCTGTCGAATCCACAATCATATCAATATTAGGTAATGGGAAATCATCTTTTAAGGATGCCTTATTTAAATATCAAAAATCAGTGCACATCCTTATCTTATTTTCTCCTTTAGAAACATCCACAATATTGGAAATCCATTCAGAGTAATCAATAGAGCGGATGAACCCAACACCTAATAATTTTTCAATTTCAACTTTACCTAATAAAGCAATACCTGGATTCATCTTTTGGATTTGTTGTTTCACAGGTTTAGCATTAGGTTTGAGAACAATATTATGAGTAACGATCTTAGGATCTATACCTGGAATATCCAAATATGTCCAAGCAAATATATCCTTATATTCATGTAAGAGGGAAACCAACTGATCATGTTCATCTTGATTCAAACACTTCCCAATTTTGATTGTTTTTTCAGAGTCATTCACATCTACCTAAACTTTAATAGTCTCAATTATTAATAAATTACTTTGCATGGGAGAATCCATTGGAAAAGGAGAAATATCTTGTTCATCATGTTCTCCAAAATAGTCTTCGTTATTTAGGCAATAAGGTTTTCTTCTTTTATGATGAAACGTAGGTAGATCTTGATAAGCCCCTAAAAAATCAGCCAAGGCTTCATCCTCAGGAGAATATCCAAACTAGGTTTTTGATCCATGTCAAAGAGAAGTGGATTAACCAAATTCAAATGTCCACCACATATATGATTGACATTAAGAGTAAAAGCTGATGGTTGTTTATAAGTGTAGACACCCTAAAATGGACATGCTTGCGACTTTACTCTAAAAACACTAATTTTCATCTATTAATTAATGGTTTTCAATCATTAATTAATCATCTATTTTCTTCTAAATTCATTCCTCAAATCATCTAATCCAATTCCCAAAATTAATT
>MU222919.1:639846-675301 GCA_018584345.1 Thuja plicata
AATTGCTTTTTAATAATTAGGGGACTATAGCCATTTTAATTAAATTAATAGGCTAGGGGAATGGGTTGAAATGCAAGTGATTATTTGATTTAGAGATTTATTTAATTCCTTTATAATTAAATACTATAGCCATGTTTGATTTTGATTTGATCTGATTGGTTGATATTGATTTGAATTGTATGGCTATAGTAGATAATATAAATCAGTGATAAAAATCACCTAGGACATTAAATTGATTAAAAAGAATTATGCCAAGCAGTCAGGGTCGTTTGGACATAACTCGAGGGTATGATCACACTTAGGGAAAATAGGGTCTACAGTTGCGACAGACCAAAATTGGGTGGTTACAATGAGCACTATCCCTGCTCCTGCACCATGGTCTGTGTATGACCCATCAAAGAATAGTTTCCAAACCTCTATTATTGGTTGTAATATGAGAATGGATTCGTCTAGAAAGTCAAATACTATAGGTTGATGATCTTGTATTGGTGTCTCTGCTAGTTGGTCTGCAATTAATTTCCCTTTGAGAGCCTTTTTGTCTATGTACTCTAAGTCAAACTCACTTAAGATCATCACCCATTTGGCAAGTCGTCCTAGTAGTGTTACTTTACTCAACAAGTACTTCCATGGATCAATGTTTGCTATTAGCTTTGTTTGATGGATCAACATATAGTGTCGTAACTTCTGGGAAGCAAAGAGAACTGCAAGACTTGACTTTTCCATTGTTGAGTAATTTATCTTGTAGCCCACCGAAGTTTTTCTGAGGTAGTAAATGACTCTTTCCTTGCCTTGGTCATCGTGTTGTGCCAAGATAACTCCTAGTGTTGACTCAGTTGCTAAGATATATAAGAGAAGTGGCATGCCTTGAATGGGTGGTACCAATATAGGAGACTTCAATAGATAATCCTCAAAGGTTTGAAACACTTTCTCACATTGTTATGTCCATATAAAGGTCACATATTTATGTAGTAGGTGCTGGAATGGGTGACACTTGTCTTCTAGTTGGGCGATGAATCACCTAATAGATTGAATTCTTCCTTGTAGACCCCTTATTTTCCTTAGGTTGATTGGTGGTGGCATGTCAAGGATGGCCTTGACCTTTTTTGGGTCTACTTCGATGCCTCTATGTGATACAATTAATCCCATAAGCTTTCTAGCGGTAACCCCGAATGCACACTTCTTTGGATTTAGTCTCACCTTGTATTCCTGCATTCGATCAAATATTGGTCCCAAAACTTGTAGGTGAGATTCCATGAGCATTGATTTGGCTAGTATGTCATCAACATAGTCTTCCATTATTTTATGAATCAGATCGTGGAAGATCATGGTCATTTCCCTTTGATAAGTTTCTCATGCATTTTTAAGACCAAATGGCATTACGTTCTAGCAGTAAGTACCCCAGGGACAAGTGAATGAATTCTTGTGTTGGTCCTCTAGTGAAATATTGATTTGGTTATATCCAGAGAAGCCATCCATGAGTGATAACATTTGGTGCTTTATTGTTAGGTCAACTATCATGTCAATGTTTGGTAGAGGAAAGTCATCCTTGGGATAAGCTTTGTTCAAATCTCTGAAATGTGTGCATATACGGATCTTACCATTATGTTTGGTTACTGGCACCAGACTGGATATCCAATCCACATATGTAATTTTTCTTATGAATCTTTCATATAGTAGTTTCTTCAACTCTGCTTTGACAAGTAAAGTGATATGTGGATGCATCTTTCTGACTTTTTTCTTGACGGGTTTTGAAATTGGTAACAATGGAAAATGATGTAACACTAGCTCCAGATCTAGACCTATCATGTCTGAGTAGGACCATGTGAAGTAGATTTGTCTTTCCTTGAAGAAACTGATGAACCGCTCTCTTTCCTCTGATGTAATTGATTTTTCCAAATATATATGTTTGGTGTTCTTTTCATCACCTATATTGACTTCTTATGTTTCTTTAGATAGTAACACTAACATTTCCTCCGTTAAGGGGATGAGTTCCATTTTTCCATCCTCTAGTGCCTCAAAGAGGTTTCACTAGAAGATACATCCTTTATTACTTTTTTCTTATTTTTATGGTCAGAAAGCACCTTGTTGTTTTCACTTATGGACTTTGCTTTTTTTTTTTTGTTTTTTTTACTGGAAAGAGGAGCTTCCTCCCCAAAATAGGTTGATTTGTCAAGGTCAATAGAGAAGCCTGCTTTGTGATCCCCTGATGGAATTCTTTCTCAGAGTACCATGAAGTCTATGATGGCTTCATCATTCTCAAAAAGATCTATGTCAAGTTGTCCTTGTTGGTCCCATTCTATCAGTTCGGGGTGGACTAGACAAAGGTCCTCGTCGGGGGATGAGTCTGCTTGGGTGAACGGGACCGCGGTGATAGTTCTAAAAAACTGGGAATGTGATGTGGATGCACCACTTAAGGAATTGTTATCGATATGTTTATCGATACATGGCTGGTCTTCTATGGTCATTTGGTAAATATATCTTCAAGGTGTATAGTACTGCCGAACCAAGGGGAATAGTCTGGGATGGTTGGCTCAAAATTATGGAGGGATAACCACTTGTACTCATGGGAATCGGTCGTGTTAGAATGCTCGTTATATGTCTCACTTTCTGCATCATCCTGGATAATTTGATTAAGTTTCAATTGGGAATAAGAGGTTTCCACTTCCGATGGCAATAACCCCTAGAGTATATTACTGATTAGGGCATATTCCAGATTGTGCCCCCAGTGTAATTATGCAATTTTCTCTTGGTCTACGGGTATGTCTCAGATGGCAGTATTATTTCTATTTTTTCCATAGCCTAACCCTCTTTTGTTTCTCTGGGTTGGCACTGAAGATAATTCCATTAAGCCTTGTTCTCTTGCCCCCAAACAAGTCGTACCATCGCATCCAAATTTTTGCAGCATAGTGAAGTCGGCTCCATATTTTGACAAGGGTATCTATTCTTGAGGTGTTTTTTGTGGTTCTTGATACAACCAAGTGTTTATATCCAAATTGAAATGGTTCTCTTCAGCTATGTCCCCTCATTTGACAAATGTGGTTGGTGAACATTTAAATAGAACTAGTTCCAGAGTTTCAGATGTTGTCACTGGTTGAGGCATGCCATATGATTTGGGATTTAGAGGCATGTTAGTGATGGTAAAAGCTTCCTCATAGCTATACTAACCACATATTTTGTCTGTAATTAATATCTTCCCCGCCTTTCTTGTTTTGTCTTTGGGAATAGATTCAGAGGTAGAAGGAATGCTTGCTTCCTGATTTGAAGGCACTCGATTATCTGTACTTATTCTAATGGTGTTGTAGTATTGGAATGGGTTTGGATCTCCTTAAATGATTATATTTTCCCCTTGGTATGGGAACTTGACGCACTGGTGATAAGTTGAGGGGACAACTTGCATCTCATGGATCCATGACCTTCCTAGTAACATGGTATATCCCAAATCCAGATCTAGGATTTGAAATGGCGTGTTCTTTATGACTGGACCTATCTCGACTGGTAGCATGAGGATACCTTTTGATGATCTTTTCTCCTTTTCATATCCCTGATATTTATCCTCCTGGTGACATCAATGCTAGATTCAGAATAGACCAAGGTTTTTATTACTTTCAAAGTACACATGTTTAACCTGAATCCACTATCAATGAGGACTCTTTGGATTATGTGTTTGTAAACTTGGATAAGCAGATGTAGGGGATCATTATGCAGAAGCTTGTGTGGTGGCATGTCATGGTCTATAAAGGTAGTGTGCTTATTGGAAGTGATCTAATTTACCATGGTTTGGAAGTTCTTTGGAGTTATGTCCCATGGGACAACTACATTTTGAAGGGCTTGATCCAAAGTTTGCTTATGCCATGGAGATATGCGCAAGAGGTTGAACATAGATATCTAGGTAGGTGTGCCCTTTAGCTAATCCACTAGAATGGTTTGTGGATCAGAGGTTGTTGGAGGATTAGCTGGTGTAACTAAAGTGGAAGGCACTCCTTGCAAGACAACTTTAGAATGACGTGTTGTGACAATGCATTTGGCATTTGGATCTATGATAGTAATTGTAGCAACATGTCTATCTGAAGGATTAGGCAATTGATAGTGCTATCAGAGTTAGCATAGGTGTAATTCACTTGTTTAAACCATCCACCAGACGTGGAGGATTTTCCTTTGTTATGATGATGAAATGTATTGTTGAAGATTGTGTGATCTGTTGTACCCTTGGATTGGGCATTTGTGACATCGATAACCCCTGTGTCGATAAGATCTTGTATGACATTATTCAATTGGAAGCAGTTGGGTGTCTTGTGTCCTTTTAGCCGATGATATTCACAAAATTCATTATCATTGCACCACTTGGGTTTCACAGTGCACCATGTTTGTATTCTCTGATTTCGGGTAGAGTGATAGTATTGGTTTGAATCATCTTTTTCAAGGTTGACTCTATCGACTCCCCTAATGGTGTGTAGTCTCATTTAGAAAATGGAAACCTTTGTAGGTATTGTGCATTGGGTTGGTTGTTGGACATAGCTGCTACTTGCACAGTGGGTGTTTAATTTTGAGTGTTCACCATGGGTTTCTGATTTGTCATAGGTGTTCCTTATACTAAAACATTGGGTTGAGCATAGTTGACCATTTTTACATCAATGAAACTATCATTGGTGACATTCTTGTGCTTTTTCCACCATTTGGCTTTATCTATTGAATTTTTTTTCATGTTTGTTTGGGTAGGGTCTACAAGGATACCTCTCTTGACCAGGGTTTTCTCACATCAAAATCCTTGTTTGATGAGTTGCTTAAAGTTTGGAGTGAGCTGCAATTTTGTGGTAAATGACATATCTGGGATCATATTGTCAATGAACATGACTATGAGGTCTTGTTTGGGCACATCGTACATTATTTTTTTTGCAGTGTTCCTCCACCTTTGTAAGAATTTAACAAAGGTTTATCTCTTTGCTTAATGTTGCAAAGGTCCTTGATGCTGACCTTGCATTTGATGTTATGATGGAAGTGAGCAATGAAATTTTTGGCCAATTCTCCCCAAGACTAGATTCCATGGGGTAGGTGTGAGAACCATTCCATTTCTGGTCTGGCTAGACTCTGTGGAAACAATCGCATTAGGTAAGTTTCGTCATGTGCAACTTGTTGGAGCTCTAAATTTTTGGCAAAATTTAGAGTCCTACACAGTGATAAAACTCTAAAATGACATCCTAAACTCCATGGCCAATAATTGATGACATGCTGAAGTACATTAAATGGGATAAAAAAAAATATTACTTTCTAATTAAAATTTGAGGGATTGAGGAAGGAAGCTCTATGATAGAAACAATCAAAATTATGTAAGTGAAGGTTTTAGAGATGCTTGAATTTCAACTTGCTGCAAAGATGATGTCGACAGAGAATGAAAACGATCAAAATTTGAAAATATAAACTAGACCCAGTTTGGAAAATCAAATTTCCTATCTCCAGTAAAAATCTTATATTCGTAAAATCTGTTTTAAATTTTTGGCCAAAGCCAAATCTGAAAGATAGGTAGTTATTAGTTAGTTTGTTGATTAGTTTTTTCAAAATAAGTTTTTAAATTTTAACATAGGGTGGTGTCTCTTCACCCTAAAGGGGTGTGAAAACCATTCATCCACATATATATGTGGTGTAAAATGTAAACAAATAAAGGGGGAAGAAACACATTGTATAATAGAATTTGATCATAATTGCAACATGAACTTTAATGTACTAGTTTTTCAATATCAATAAAGATAAGTGCTCTTCTTTTTATTTGTGGTTATAAGTTATATGTTTTCAATTATTATTTCAGATATTCTATCTTATAGAGTGTTTCATCGTGTTAATTTCCCTGAATGTTATAACTCAAAATCAATATACAGTTTTAATATCAACTAAAATATTTGTGAATCTTCCTTTGTTTTTGTCGGTCTCTTGAACAGAGTTAAATTCGATAAGACTAACTGTGTAATCCGATTTGAGTTATATTTTGAGTGGAAGCCCTTGAGATGATAGTCTTGTATTATTAAAGCAAGTTTTTTAAAACTATCTCCGATCATACGTAAGATTGAAATTTATCTGACTCTATAGCCCAAGTTTTTAGAAGGCACTAATCTAATCATTATTTGGAAATTATGATATTAGTTCATGCTTTGTAGTTTGTAGATCATTAAATCATTTATTTCAAAACCTTACAATTAGAATCTTAGTGATTATCAGTTTAGTTAAGTTTTATAATAGAGATTATCAGAAGGTTATTTTTTTCTTTTTCTTCTCCAAGGGATTGTTTACCACCTTGGGAGGAACTTTGATTTTTTGTGTGCAGTTGATCGATTAGGTCTACCAGCCTTGGCTTTATTAAGCCAAAATTGCAGAGGTATCAAGTGGTGCATCACCATTCTACTTGTCGGCTGGCCAAAAGCAAATCCATCATTTTTGGGCACCAACAAATTGGCGACTCTGCTGGGGATTTGTCTATGAAAGACAATGTTGAAGATTACCTAGAAGCTCTGGTGATATAATTAAGACTCTACTGGAGATAAGAACTTAGAAGATAGTAAGTTTTTTCCTTCTGGCAAGAAGGTGGCGACTCTATTTAATAAAACATTTCAGGCAGTGACTCTACTGAGGGAGAAGACCTAGAAGGAGATAAGTAAAGTTTTCATCTTTAAAGAGGTAGCGACTTTATTGACAAGAACCTAATGTATAAAGAAATAAGTTACTACAAATTAAGATATTAAGTACGTACCAGGATACATATTCACATAAAGAATTAGACTTTTGTGACCCAAGACCAAAATTTATTATTGAAGTATATAGACCATTGAGTTTTGATAACATCCCTGGTGGTCAGAAAGATTTTCCTCTTAAACTAAAAAAATATGTTCCAAAATTTTGTGGAGATGGATCAAAATCACCAATGGAGCATTTGTAGGCATTTTGTAAATTTATTTTAGATTTTCATATTGTTGGAATAGTCCCAAAGGATAACTGAGAGGGGGGGTGAATCAGTTATTAGCTACTTTAGTTCTTTTCTTTACTTAGATATCAATTAACATAAAGTAAATTCACATCCAGATAACACAATAGAGAACACAACAATTTTGGTTACGGGAAAACCAAATAGGTAAAAACCCCGGTGGGAATTAGCACCCACAAAGAACTGTACTTGAGTATAATTATCCCTGTTAGGAGATCTTGCAACCCTGTTAGGAGTTGTTCTTTACAATGCAATAAGTACAGAGACCTAGTTAAAGGTTGGAACCTGTCAGGAGTCTTTTACAAGTAACCTTGTTAGGGGTGAGGAATCACTGTCCAAAACCTCACTGGTAAAATGAAGGCTGCAACCTTCAGTAGAATAGATATACATTATATCTGATAGATGAACTATTTGAGTAGACCTACTATCTTGATCAGTTCTAATGTATTGTATACTTCCACTTCTTCGTCACATAGATATTTTCTTGATGAATGAAATGTCTCTATTATCCCAAAACAATGGACATTTTGTTCTGTACTTTTTATGTCTTTTTCTTCTCATTCACACTTGGCATTCATCAAATGAACTACTATAAGTATCTTCTCCAAAGGATGTGATCTTCATTGGCTCTAGGATTCCCTTCAATATTTCTCTAGTCAGCCACATCAACCACACAACCTGATTTAGAAACACGCAACTCAGATTGAATAGACGCAACGCTTTACAAAGTTGGCTCCACCAAATTAACTCCAACTTCACAATTCTGATAGAATATGTTTGGTGCCTTTAGATAATTATCTTTAACTCATAACTAAACATGAATACAAACACACATATCCCAAAGATAGGTGCAACTCAAGAAATAATGTAATTACGCTGGCTCTTCACAGACAATCTTCAGTCTCTGTAACTGTCATAACTGATTAACATAACTCAACTGAAACTTCATATCTGACTCAGCATGAATGCACATAGTATCTAGAACATGTATACACCATGGAAATGAACATGCATAGCTCTAGAACATCTGTACTGATAATTGCATATAGAACAATGCTGTATATTATATGTTGTCATCAATGACAAACATACAATCAATTATTTTCATAGAAGTAAATCTCCAACACATATCTATGCAAAAGATGTGATTATGAAACTATTTGTAAGATCATTGAAAGATCATGCACATTTGCATTTTATTATGACACCTGAACAAAGTATCTCATCATGGAGAGAGTTTGAGCAATGGTTTCTTGATATGTTTCATGATGCAAGTGAAGATGACATGCATTATGAACAGGATGAGATTCAAGATCACAATATGGAAGAGGACTCTTACATGTCTCCTTTGGATGCATTTTTTTAGTTTTTAGAGATTTGAAGGGGAGTCTACAATATATTTGTTCATAAGGATGGTAAGCATTTTAAAAGAGATTCTAGTTGACATCATGCCTTCAAGCGAGGAATTAGTAAGAAAGTTTTTGGAGTTAAGAATCTCACTATATGACCCTATTTTTAAGACCATTTTTTAGATATTAGAAAAGGATGATGAAGACAGAGAAGAGGAGGCTTATGATCATATTAAACAAGGCCTTATGCTTGATAATTATCTCAGTGGGAAAGAAGATGGCATGGATAACACAATGAATAACAATAAGATAATCAATCTGATTACCAAAGTCTTTAATCATCTCTTTGATCCAAACCATTGTTGAATAATTCAATGCTGCTGCAACATACTTAGCTTCTGCTATTGACTGAGAGATACAATTCTACTTTTTACTTGTCCAAGTGACCAATCTGTCTCTAAGAAATACTTCTCCTCCTGATGTATTCTTTCTGTCATCAACACAACATGCCCAATCTACATCTGTATACACATGAAGTTGTATATTCTCTGAGTTTGGATACCATAAACCATACTCTATAGTCCCTTCTAAGTACCTGAATATTCTTTTTATTTCCATTAGGTGATTTTTCTTGGGTTCTGCCGCAAATCTTCCAACAATGCCAACTGCATTAGAAATATCAGGTCTAGATTGAGTAAGATATATGACTTTTCCAATCATAGACTTGTATAGGGTCTTGTCAAGTATTGTGGAATCATCATCTTTAGAAAGCTTTCTTCCTGTTATCATGGGGGTGCTTACTGGTTTACAATCTTCCATCTTGAAAGTCTTCAATATCTCCTTCACATACTTAGACTAATTTATGAATATGCCTTTATCTGTTTGTTTTACATTCAATCCAAGAAAATATTTGATAGGTCCAATAATGCTCATTTCAAACTCACTTTTCATTTCTTTGGCAAATTCTACACTAAGTTTGTCATTACCTCCAAATATAATGTCA
Source organism: Thuja plicata (assembly GCA_018584345.1). Lineage (NCBI taxonomy): Eukaryota > Viridiplantae > Streptophyta > Pinopsida > Cupressales > Cupressaceae > Thuja > Thuja plicata. The sequence goes on from MU222919.1 coordinate 649,166, forward strand.
TCAACAAAAATATAAACGAGTAGTAATCCTTCATCTATCTCTCTTATGAATAAATTACAGTCTGCTGCTCCTTTTCTGAATCCTATCTTTGTTAAGTAACCATAAAGTCTCTCATACCAAGCTCTTGGGGCCTATTTAAGTCCATAAAGTGCTTTCTTTAATATGCATACCATGTCTAGTTTGTCTGAAAGTTTGAATCCTTCGGGCTACTCTATGTAGACTTCTTCCTTCAAGTCACCGCTCAGAAAAGTTGACTTGACATCGATTTGATATAATTTAAAGTTCTTGAATTTTCTATATGCCAAAAACAACTTGATAGCTTCCAGTCTTCTCATAGGGGCAGATGTATCAGTGTAGTCTATTCCTTCTCTCTGCACATATCCCTTACATACTAATCTTGCTTTGTTCCTTACCACTGTGCCTTCTTCATTCATTTTGTTCCTGAATATCCACTTTGTTCCAATCACGTTCTTGTCATGAGGTCTAGGGACTAGTTCCCAAGTTTCATTCTTGATTATTTGATCTAATTCTTCTTACACAACACTTTGCCAATCTGAATCTTTGCACACATCTTCAACACTTAAGGGTTCAATCTGTGAAAGTAAGCATACCTCTTCATCAGTGGTTGATCCTTTTGCTCTAGATCTTGTCAAGACTTTTGCGCTCTGATCTCCAATGATATCTTCCTTAGAGTGGTATTTAGATGTGTATTTTGAGTTCTTAGGAGTGACACTTTCATCTGTAATATGTGATTCTTCTTCACTTGGTTCAAGATTATTACATGAAACATCAATACAGTCAAACATTTCTTCAATAATTGTGTCCTTATTGATGGGTCTAGGCTCGTCTTCAATCATGGGAGCATAGTCATAATATCTTTCTTGAATCATAAACTTATCATCAATCTTCACATGATTACTTTCAATGATCTTCTTTAAGCTTAGATTAAAACATCTATAGGCTTTACTTTTAGTAGAGTAACCAAGAAAATTACCTTTGTCGCTTCTAGCATCAAACTTGCCAATGCTATCATCTCTCTTGATGTAGCAGTTGCTTCCAAAGATTCTGAAGTATTTTATAGTAGGTACATTACCAAACCAAATTTCATAGGGTGTCTTGTCTACGCCTGACCTCAATTGTATTCTATTGATAGTATAGACTACTGTATTGACCACATCTCTCCAATAGGTATGAGCAACCTTTCCTTCAATCATGATAGTGCACACTGTGTCAAGTATTATTCTGTTCCTTCTTTCTGCAATCCCATTTTTCTGAGGGGTTCTAGGTGGACTTAATTGTCTCTTGATTCCATATTCTTCATAGCAATCATAAATCTGGTTAAAGGTGAATTCTCCTCTATCAGATCTCAAACATTTTATCTTTAATCCAGATTCGTTCTCAACCTTAGCTTTGAACACTTTGAACTTCTCAAAAGCTTCAGATTTGTCTTTTAAGAATGCAACCCACATCATTCTTGAGAAATCATCAACAAACAAATTGAAATACATTTCTCCATAGTAAGATCTTGTTTGAGTGGGTCCACATAGGTCTGTATGTATCAGATATAATTTGTTTTCTACAAAGTCTTGTTTTCTCCTGAATGAGGTCCTCCCATGCTTCCCCATCACACATTCCCTGCACATGGTGTCAATTGGTCTTGCAATACTTGGAAGGTCTCTTACTGCCTTTACATTACTTATCTTGACTATGTTGTCAAAAATGATATGACAAATTCTCTTGTACCATAGCCAACTGTCATCCACTTTTGCAACAAAACAACTTACTTCTGAATTGAGCTGAAATACATTAACTTTGGTCTTTGAGATTGATGTAATTATGTCTCCTTCTTTGTTGTTAATGATGCACTGGTTATTTTTGAATTCCTACTGATATCCTTTATCAAGGAATTGTCCAACACTTAGTAAGTTATGATGTAAACCATCAACATAAAGAACATCATCTGTCTTATTATTTCCATCTAAGGTGATATAACCTCTACCTATGATAGGTTTGGGAGTGTTATCTCCAAATCTAACCATGTCACCTTTTTATTTTTCCAAATGGACAAATTCATCTTTGTCTCCTGTCATGTGGTGTGAATATCCGCTGTCAATGATCCAGTCAGTTTTGATGTCAACTTTTGAAACTAATGCTAACTCATGTGTTTTTTCTTCATCTTCTTTGTCCATTTCTTCAAGCATATTTTCAATGTCTTAAATGGCAACGAAACCAATTTCATCTTCTCCTGAATCATCATCAGTTACACCATCTTCAACATGATAACATTCCTTAGTGTACTTGGGCTAGTAATCTGATCTAAACTTCTTGACTCTTGTAGCACACTTGGATGCAAAGTGACCAACTTTGTTGCATGGAAAACGTTTGAATGGTAGTTGTCCTTCATATTTCCCTTTACCTTTTCTTTCTTTCTTGGAAATAATAGCAATGATTTCTTCTAGTTTTGTATCCACTTGTTCATTATTGCTAGAGTTGCTTATGGATTTCTTACTGTGGACTGAGGCTTTGAAAGATGTCTCACTTTTGGGTTATGTCTTCAATCTTGATATCTCAAATGCAGATATTTTGGTGATCAAAGTCTCTCTCTTGAAGTATTTTGAAAATTGCATAGTCTCATCTAAGATATTGATCTTTCTCTCATAGTCTTCTGTTAGTGTGCTCATTAGTTTGTCCATTATATCATCCACTGAAATTTCTCCACCATTGTTCCTGATACCTGAAACTGCTTCATTAATTATTTGATTGTAAGCTCTGATGTTTTCTTCAGGTAGAATCTCTAAGTTGTTGTACCTTTTCTTCCATGTCTTTCTGCGCACATTCTTTGCTTGGATGTCTCCTTCAAACATATATTCTAAGTATTTCCAAATAGAGTATGTTTTATCTGCCTTCTTGATCTTAGAAAATTCATTGTCATATAGGGCACTGATTAGGGCATCTTTGGTGATTGCATTTTGAGTGAACACTTCCTTTTTTTTGATTGTAGAGTCTTCTTTTGCAAGGTCTTTCAAGGTGGGAACTTCAATTGCTTGAGTGGCAATCTCACAGATCTCAAATCCAACACACTGAAGATGTATTATCATTTTGTTCTTCTAGTCAAGATAGTTTTCTCCATCAAACTTAGGACTCTCTTTCCTGAAGTATGCCATCTGATCTACCTTAAGCTGTTAGGCTTTCTCTCCAAGGCACTTGGCTCTGATACCAATTGTTGGAATAGTCCCAAAGGATAACTAAGAGGGGGGGGGGGGGGGTGAATCAGTTATCAACTACCTACTTTAATTATTTTCTTTACTTAGATATCAATTAACATAAATAAAATGCACATCCAGATAACACAATAGAGAACACAATAATTTTGGTTACGAGGAAACCAAATAGGTAAAAACCCCGGTGGGAATTAGCACCCACAAAGAACTGTACTTGAGTATAATTATCCTTGTTAAGAGATCTTGAAACCCTGTTAGGAGTTGTTCTTTACAATGCAATAAGTATAGAGACCTGGTTAAAGGTCAAACCCTGTTAGGAGTCTTTTACAAGTAACCCTGTTAGGGGTGAGGACTCACTATCCAAAAGCTCACTGGTAAAATGGTGAAGGCTGCAACCTTTAGTAGAATAGATATACACTATATCTGATCGATGAACTATTTGAGTAGATCTTCTATCTTGATCAATTCTAGTGTATTGTATACTTCCACTTCTTCTTCACATAGATCTTTTCTTAATTAATGAAATGTCTATACTGTCCCAAAACAATGGACATTCTGTTATGTACTTTTTCAATATTTTTCTTCTCATTCACACTTGGCGTTCATCAAATGAACTACTATAAGTATCTTCTCCAAAGGATGTGATCTTCGTCGGCTCTAGGAGTCCCTTCAATACTTCTTTAGTCGGCCACATCAACCACGCAACTTGATTTAGAAAAATGCAACTCAGACTGAATAGACACGACACTTCACAAAGTCGGCTCCACCAAATTAACTCCAACTTCATGATTCTGATAGAACATGTTTGGCACCTTTAGATAATTATCTTTAACTCATAACTAAACATGAATACAAATACACATATCCCAAAGATAGGCGCAACTCAAGAAATAATGTAATTACATTGGCTCTTCACAGATAGTCTTCAATCTCTGTAACTGTCATAACTGATTAACATAACTCAACTGAAACTTCATATCTGACTCGGTGTGAATGCACATAGTATCTAGAACATGTATACACCATGGAAATGAACACGCATAGCTCCAGAACATTTGTACTGATAATTTCATATAGAACACTGCTGTATACTATATGTTGTCATCAATGACAAACATACAATCAATTATTTACACAGAAGCAAATCTCCAACACATATCTATGCAGAAGATGTGATTATGAAACTATTTGTAAGATTATTGATAGATCATGCACATTTGCATTTTAGTATGACACCTAAACAAAGTATCTCATCATGGAGAGAGTTTGAGCAATGGTTTCTTGATATGTTTCATGATGCAAGTGAAGATGACATGCATTATGAATAAGATGAGATTTAGGATCACAATATGGAAGAGGACTCTTACATGTCTCCTTTGGATGCATTTTTTAGTTTGGAGAGATTTGAAGGGGAGTCTACAATATATTTGTTCATAAGGATGGTAAGCACATTAAAAGAGATTCCAGCTGACATGATGCCTTCAAGCGAGGAATTAGTAAGAAATTTTTTGGAGTTAAGAATCTCACTTTATGACCCTATTTTGAAGCACCTTTTTTAGATATTAGACAAGGATGATGAAGACAGAGAAGAGGAGGCTTATGATCAGATTGAACAAGGCCTTATGCTTGATAATTATCTTAGTGGGAAAGAAGATAGCATGGATTATGAGGAGGAAGAAAATTTAGATCAAGTTGAAGAAGAATTTGTACATGATGAGATGTGTATGGAAACATGTATCAATGACCATGATCACGAGGAAGAAAAATTTCTCAGTACAAAAGAAATTTCAGCTTTGTTAGACATGGAATATCAAAAACATGTTGAGAAGAGTGGTCAATTTTTTTTCATCATGATAAGCAAGTTAATGGATCAACATATATTCAGGGAGTACTAGATGAAGGAAATGATAACTTCCAAAATAAAAATAGAGGAGATAAAATAGAACAACATACAACATATGAAAATAAGGAAGTTTTAGAAAATAATGTCAATGAAGATATTAGTCTTATTGATGAAACATCCAATGATCCTGATGAAAACTCTCATGAAGGTGTGCCTGAATTTTCTATGTTCCTAAATCCACTGTTTGAAGAGGAAGTAGAGGAAGATAAATTTGTGTTCTCTATGTTCCTGAATCCATTATGTGAAGGAGATTTTCTATGCAACCAAATCTTTCAACATAATGATGAAGGTAGCAGGCCTAATGATGATTTTGAAGTTGATAACACTCAAAATATACATTCAGAAGGTAAGATATCATTCAGTTCATCCTATGAGCGAGATTTGTATCAGACTTATGAAGATGAGACTGTAATAACCAAGAATAATGATAAGAATATGTTGAATAAAAGTAATGAAAATTATCCAAGTATCCCACTTGATTAGTTTCTTGATATAAAAGAAGTAATAGTTCCCAAATATGAGTTACCTTCAAGACCTTTATGTGAGGATAAACAATATCTGGAAAATGGAAATGGGGCAGATTGTGTACAAGGAAAAATCCAAGAAGAAGAAATTATTTTAGATACTTATATGACTAATCATATGCACAAGGATCCTCCATCCAACAAAGAACACAATGCACTTGATGGTTTCTCAAAGAAAAAAACATAAATCAAAAGACAAAGACTGCATTAATGAAGTGGAACCAATACGTATTCTCTATAAGGATGATATATCTAATACAACAAGGGATCAGATGTTGGGGATCAATAATTCTAAGATTTTTTTGTTTTCAAATACTCTTGTTGATAAAGATAAGGAACAATATAATATCATATTCAGGAGATTCAAAGTGTTACATGAACAAAATAAAAATTTTGACAGAGGGAAATAGTAGTGTTCACTTTTTGGGGGCTTGGAGCCACCCAATCTTCAATTTACAATAGGTAAAGAGTGGATACTCAGTCTACTTCTCTAGAGATAACTGAGATCTCGCTATGCTCACAGGGAGCATACGTCCCCAGAAAGAGCTTGTTGGAGCTCTAAATTTTTGACAAAATTTAGAGTCTTATATAGTGATAAAACTCTAAAATGACATCCTAAAGTCCATGCCCAATAATTGATGACATGATGGAGTACATTAAATGGGATACAAAAATATATTACTTTCTAATTAAAATTTGAGGGATTGAGGAAGGAAGCTCTATGATAGAAACAATCAAAATTCTGTAAGTGAAGGTTTCAAAGATGCTAGAATTGATGTCGACAGAGAATGAAATGATAAAAATTTGAAAATTTAAATAGACCCAGTTTGAAAAATCAAATTTCCTATCTCCAATAATAATCTTAAGTTCATACAATCTATTTTGGATTTTTGGCCAAAGCCAAATCCGAAAGATAGGTAGTTATTATTTAGTTTGTTAATTAGTTTTTTCAAAAGAAGTTTTTAAATTTTAACATAGGGTGGTGTCTCTTCACCCTAAAGGGGTGTGAAAACCATTCATCCACATATATATGTGGTGTAAAATGCAACCAAATAAAGGGGGAAGAAATACATTGTATAATAGAATTTGATCACAATTGCAACATGAACTTTAATGTACTAGTTTTTCAATATCAATAAAGATAAGTGCCCTTCATTTTATTTGTGGTTATAAGTTATATGTTTTCAATTAGTCTTTCGGATATTCTATCTTATAGAGTGTTTCATTGTGTTAAATTCCTTGAATGTTATAACTCATAATAAATATACAGTTTGAATATCAACTGAAAGATCTGTGAGTCTTCCTTTGTTTTTGTCAGTCTCTTGAATAGAGTTAAATTTGATAAGACTAACTGTGTAATCTGGTTTGAGTTATATTTTGAGTGGAAGCCCTTGAGATGATAGTCTTGTATTATTAAAGCATTTTTTTTAAAACTATCTCTAATCGTACGTAAGATTGAAATTTATCTGACTCTATAGCCCAAGTTTTTAGAAGGCAATAATCTAATCATTATTTGGAAATTATGATATTAGTTCTTTCTTTGTAGTCTACAGATCATTAAATCATTTATTTCAAAGCCTTACAATTAGGATCTTAGTGATTATCAGTTTAGTTAAGTTTTATAATAGAGATTATCAGAAGATTGTTTTTTCTTTTTTTTCTCCAAGGGATTGTTTACCACCTTAAGAGGAACTTCAATTTTTTGCGTGCAGTTGATCGATTAGGTCTACCAGCCTTGGCTTGATTAAGCCAAAATTGTAGAGGTATCTAGTGGTGCATCACCAGTCTACCTGTCAGTTGGCTAAAAGAAAATCCATCATTTTTGGGCACCAACACAACCTCGATGGAGCTAGCAAAGAACTCTCTGATATGCTCTACAAGGTTGGTACTGCCTCTGTATTTGTCAAATTTGGGCACCGAGAAGTGACTGGGAAACAAAGACATGTGAAATGAGTGATCAAATGGGTATGGGTAAAAAATCCTCTATTGTGTAGGACTCGGTTTGCCCCAGATTTTGCATGTCCATCATTTGGGTTTGTAGACATTGCACTTGTTGTATCAACATGTCTGTCTCAGATTAAGGAATGTTTACGACATTGAATCTATGTATCGCATTAAGTATAAGGTTTCTCCTCTATGTTCCTTGTGTTGGGAGATATGATCTAGTCCTTGGGACTTGATATCGGTTTCCCAGTGTGTGATTCTGATACTGGGGCATTTGATTGGTCAAAGATTGATGTTGTTGTTGTCTTTGTTGGGGTTGTTGTTGTTGTTATTGGGGTTTTTGTTGTTTTTGGGATCCCTATGGAAATAAAGGTGTAGCCTTGGGTGGACATTGACTAAATTTTAGACCCACAGAGATTGACCCATGTGGGAGCGAGGTGTTGAGCCCAAAGTTGGCTGGGATAGACTGCAGTGTCTGAACAGTCACAAATGGGTTGCTGCTTGTTTGCGGAATTGATGACACAACATGAGTGCTAGATGTAAAAGGACATGAGGTTGATGCTTGATATAAACTAGTGACTAAGGGTGCACTTAGTTGGGAGCCTATCATGCTTTGTGTAAATGATGTACTAGCTTGATTTGCAGAGCTAGTTTGGTTTGACATAGTCTGCATTGATATCATTGTCATTGATGATGGAAAAAGGAAAAATTTGGGACATCACAGGATCTGTTTGAGAGGTTCGAGTTATGCTTTGACCTACTAGAGGGTTCTATTGCATTATCGACCATATCTATTATTCTATCTATATGCATGTTTATATCAAATCATAAATTTCATTTGCATGTAAAAAATCATAGAAACATTCATGAAATGTAATAACACATGACACAAGATTTGGTTACTCAAAAAACCCCCATTAGAAGGTAAAAACTACAGTGGGGATGACACCCACAAAAACTTCACTATCTACAGAATAGAAGGGGTCGGTTAATGCTTACAAGTTTGATCACTTTTGATGATCTTACCCAGTTAGGAATAACATGTTTAGATTGGTTAAGGTCTACTCTGTTAAGATATTTAGCAACATTGTTTAGTGTGCACTTGGTCAAGAGAATTACAAAGGATTGTTAAATCTACCTTCTTAAAGGTTTTCTTCTATTTGCTACACTTGTTAGAATGCAATCAAAAATACTTGTTGACCTAAAGATATGCAATATTGAATTGCTGAATATAGATCCTTTAAGTTCACATGTATAATTTATCACCTATTGTGATGGATTAATACCTTTGTTCTACTCGGTAGCCTTGAATCTGGTTCTTGATAACCTATTTCATCTTTTGATGTCCTTCTACATAAAACTCTATCTTTGATCCATAAACGTGCTCCTCAGCTACAATCATCATCACATCACCAATGTTTTGATTGATTACACATCTATTTATATAATAGATTGACCTAAATAAGTTTCACGCATTACAATGATAACTCTATGATCAAAGGTTTACAACTTGACCTTGATCTCCTAGTTTGCATGTTTACAATCAATTAGACTAATTAAAACAATTCCATATACTTTACTTGTCCCTCAAGAAATGGATTTAAATATCTACTTTAAAGCTAAATATAAAAATTAAGTGTTTTATCTGACGTGTATCTCAGATCCACATTTCTCGAAAATATAACTGCCTCTTAGTAGACTGGTGCTTGGGTTACTCTGTCATCTTTCTTTGGTGATGTCTCTATAGACATTCTGATTTTTGGATTTCTCTATCGGGTTACACTGTTGATTGTCAGTTAGGTTACACTACTGACTGCTCTGTCAATTTCCTTAGTGAACTATTATGTCGGGTTAATCTTTGCATTGTGTCATCGGTTTACTTTGTAACCTGAACTTCAATGAAGACTAGTTTTGGTGACCTCTGCAAAACTGTTGTTTCGGGTTGCATTGGAAACTATCTTTCAGTGAGCATGTTACCGATGATTCATAAACCTATTTCCTTTTTATACTAATGGCAAAATATGATCATCAATCTCCCCCTTTGACATTAGTATCAAAAAACTCATATGTGCAAAACTAAAAAGGTTTAGTATAAACACCATGTAATTCACTTTGTCATTTATGAATCCCCCTATCTATATGCCTTGGTATAGTATATGTACATGTATATATTCTTTCCTTTATACATATTTTTTCCTCTTCCATTATGTCTCCCTTTTACCTTATCAATTCCCCTTTATTGCTTCCCTCTTTTTCTCTCTTTGTCACATATTATTTCCCCTTTTTTTTATAACAAGGACAAAGGTGTGATACTTACAAATTATCAAAAATATGGGAATGGGAGTTTTTCATTTCTTCCATCATTTTCTCCCACTTCTCCTTAAGGTGTTCTAGAGCCACGTGCTCCAGTGTTATTTGGGATATCATAGATGTTGTCTGTTACAGACATCTTAGGGGTGGCAATCAATTATCTTTTTGAAGTCATATGTTGTTGCAGTAGTGTAAGATTCGGTAGCAGTAGAGCCTACAACTCAATCACCTCATCTCTAAACTTGATTATGCCTCTAGAATCTCTAGTCTCAACCTTTTTTCTTCCATAATTTTTTCATAATGCAACTTGATTGCTTTGCCAGTGGTTGTGAGACTCTATGCACTAGCATTTAGATTTGCATCTATTTGTGAAATCTGTTCACTATTCTCCTTAGTGAATTTCTCTAAAGTGCATAACTTCTTAACTAAGGCTATAGCTTCCAAAATGATTGGGTCCAATTCATTTGCAAGTTCAGAAAGCTTTACCTTATTCTCGGCCACTTCTTGGCTGATCTTCTCTATCAACTTGTACTGGTATTTTTGTTCTGCATGTTCTTCTATTGCCTTTTCTGCATCCACATTCTGAGATGTGATGGCCTTAGTAAGAATGGCTAGTTGATCAAGGATTGGGGCATTTTGATCAACATCTATGTCAGGAACAATTTGTGTTAATATATCCCTTGTCATTTGCAACACTTGTGAGTCCCTGTGCTCTTTCCTAAGCTTTTCTTGTAAATATTTTCTCTGACATATTTCTCCATACTCTTGTAGAGATTCATAATCCAATGTAGATGGATCACATTTTGGTATCTCTATTATTTTATCAAGTGTAACTTGTATTTTGTTCTTTTTGTTCTTCTTCTTCTTCTTCAATATGTGGGAAACACTTGTATCTAGCACCATAGCAAGATCCTTTGCTTGGTCTGATGTTCTTGATGAAGGCTTTGGTGGTGTTGTGCATTTTTCCGACTGCTCGGTGTCTACCTGTTGGTTGGGAGTGGATGTCTCCACATCAACCTTAGCTTTATCTGCAACTTCTCCTTTGGTATCCTTAGGAGTGGAATCACCTTTGTTCTCTTCTTCACCTTTATCTCTCTGCTCTCCATCTATGAAATTTTGTTCATGAGTTGTATCTTTCTGTTCCTCTTCACCCTTATTGTCGGGTATGCTTGCATCATTGTCAGATGACTTCTCCTTTTCTGAGATAATATTGATAGCTTGTATCAATAGTGTCATTTGGATTGGTATATCTACCTATGCAACATCTGTTGTTGTGTCCATACCTTTGATTGATCAGTGTTAATAGTGAAATCTTCATCTTCCTTTACCTCATTGGCAGGATCTTCAGTAATATCTATAATTGTGACATCTTGGATTGTGACATCTTTTGTGTCTCCTAAAGATTGTAAGATCTGAGCTATGTAATCCATTTCTTTGCTTGCTTCTATTTGTAATTAAACTGAAGTGACATCCTCTGCATCATTAATAAGAATTGTTTCAATTCTTGGTGTAGCCTGTTGTTCTTCATTGTGAGGCTTGTTGGTTAGAGCTAATAGTCTCTCGGGGCTTGCATCCTCGGTAGGTGGATGGAGTATTTTATTCCAAATTGTGTTACTTTATTTGTCTAGCTTTACAAGTTTTCCCTCTAGTACCTTGTAGGATCCCATCTTGACTAAGAATTTCTTTGAGTGCTTTTCCATCATCTCATCAATCTCTTCAACCTTGGATTTAGGAGGCATGATGGTTACTAGTGATCTCTCCCTTATTTGTTTCTCAGTTTGCAAGGCATAAGTCCATCTTGCAGATAATCTGTCATTTATTTCTTATGGCATCTTATTATCAAAGTGTATTGGTACATATTTGAAATTAATCATTGTCTTGATGAGTGCTTCCTCTATTTTATTCTGATCCTCAAGCTTTAGAGTTAGCCATTGCCTAACTTTGGCATTTGATATGCCACCTATTTCTGCAATTGGTTCAATAATCTCATCAATTGTCTTAGGAATTTTTACCTTTGTGGTTTGAGGTGCTTGTTCACTCTCATCTTTCTCTGTGTCTTCCTTATCTTCCCTAGTTCTGATAAGTTTCCTTCTCCTCTTAGGTGATGTTGTCTGCTCGGTTTGAGGCTTTCTTTTGTAAGTCCTCACTTGTCCTTCCTTGATCGATGGTGAGTCTATTTTGGCATTTTGAGTCCTTGTCATTGATGTAGCAATTATTCTTGGACTCTTCAGGGGTGGTGCATCAGGCTCTATAGATTTGGAGTCACTTACTTTTTTAGGTTCACCAATGGGTAACTGTCCCTCGGTCTCTTCTGTCTATTCAGTTTCTTCTTCATTTACCGATTACTTTTCCTTAAGTGTCTTAACCATTTTGTCCTTCTTTCTATATATCTTATTCACTACTAGGACAATTTTTATTCTTTCCTTGGCTTCTTCATAGGTTCCAAACCTAGGTAATGATTTATCTAATGCTTCATTCAATAATGCTTCAATAACATTTGTTGCTTGATCTATGTTTATCTCATAGTCAAGTGGTGCTAACCATGTTGTCCTCGGTACAATTGGTTTGATCAATGTGGTGTCGATGTCCACCATGAAATAAATATCATCATTGAATTGATCCACTAATTACTTTGGTATCCTCATCCTCTTCTACATTCTGTCCTTGAATTCAGTGAAGTCTTCATCCATAATTGACTCAAAGTTATCCCCTAGTGATTTGATAAACTCACTAATCTGTATAGTCACTGGTCGGGTAGTGTCCCATTTGACATTATCGACAGATGGGGAGAAATATTGAAAGTAGAAAAATATGCACATGATGAGTGAACCAAAATTACATGAGTTGGACTTTGCAGATCTTATGGTCCTCATATTCTCCTCCAATTGCTTCAGTAGAAGCTTAGATAAATCAAGTTGGATGCCCTTCTTGACAATCTTGAGGGTGGTGTCAACAGCTCCACTTGCAATGTTGTTTAGCCTGCTGGCTTGAAATATTTTGTAACCTAAGACACATGCACCGAACTCTAATTTAGGATTGGTGATGGTGGTTACCTTCAATCCTCTACCATCCCATACTGCACCTGTCATCTTCTCAATCTCGGGTCGAGAAGGGACTTTAAGTGCCTTGACCTTATCAGTTATAGGATAACCAGTCACAACGTGTATCACATCCATGGTGATCTGCTTTGGCTCATCCAGCCATATATTTTGGTAATGTACCCAACTTAGAGCTATTCTTATCCATTCGGTCTTGAATTACTTTAGGAACATTAGGGCATTGGTCAACCCTTTGACCTTAATATGTTTGTGTTCCTCCTTGATTATTTCATCAGTGCACAACTCCTTGTAAGCTTGCATGACTTCAAGATCTCTTATCTCGACGATCTTGCAGTGAATGTACACTCAGACATCCTCAACAAGCAAAACCCTAGTTGGTATGCTTGAAAATGCACCAACGTCGTCGGGTTGTGAAGCAACCTCAGGGTAGAATTTTTAGTTAGGTTCTTCACAAGTGGTGTTATTGATCAGATTAACCTTTTTCTCCTTGGCATTCTTGATCTTTGAAACATGGGACGTAGCTGCCATTCTTTCTAAAAATTAGGGCTTTTTTTTAACAAATAAGCAGAGTGCTCGGTGATCTTACTTACTTACTTTAACCTTCTATAGCTTTAGTGAATTTTTTTGAGTGTTGTGAACAGTGTGGGAGTCACTCTGCAATTTGGTCGAGGTTGGTCACTTTGTGCTCTGCTTTTTTGCTCCAAATCATAATGTGAATAATGAGCTCTTCCATCACCCTTTTATAGCCATTTTCCCTAAGTGGTGTCATTAATGCTTCACCTACTTCTCAGTTTTTGAATACGGAGTCATTTGGGTGACACACAAATTTCATTCTCAGTGACAATGTGATGCTTGGGGCAAGTGTTAACTTGTATGACCTTTCACATGTTTACCAACAGATCTCGATATATAGGCATAGACTATATTGTCAACTTTCATGATTACCGACAAGGCTCGATTTACATTGACAATTTGGATTTTGTATGTATACCGACGATTCTCAGTGTGTACTAACAATTCAACTTTTATATATCTAGCGATGATTTTTGGTATGCATTGACCGACAAGATTGGATTCACATATTTATAACAAGTAATACCTAGTGCATCTTTCTTTATGCTAATTTGGTATTTTATCCATGTATAATGGAAATGATGTAAAATATAGCTTGGTATAGTGCAGTTCTATACTTGTTCTACTTAGGTGGGGGTGGTGATGTCACCAGATCCATTGGATAAGGTGTCACCAATTGCATTGCATGTTCTAGCATCATCTGTCTTTGTAGCTTTCCTCCACATTTTGTTTCTCATCTTCCTAATGTCCTCAATGATATTTCCATTGGAAAATGTGCTTGTCTCTGTCATTCAGTCTTTGTAGTCCTTTCTTAGATGACCAATCCTATGACAGTGTAAGCATGCCATTCTGGGGTTAGTCCAGCTTCTAAACTTTCTTGTCCATTTCCTTATGTAGTTTTCAGCTATGTGACCAAATCTACCACATGCTATGCAATTTTCCCATGTGTTGTAATCCCAAACATATGAATTACTAATTCTTTTTGGTTGATAGGAAATATCTTGATCTTTTGGCTTCCATACTTGCCTTTTCTTTTTCCTGCATTCAATAGATGTGTGCCCATGGATTTTGCAAGTAGGAAAATATTTTTCCATGTAGGTTTCCTTCCTTGGTTGTTTCATCTTAGATTTACATTCATATTCCTTATGTCCTCTCTTGTTACAGTTATAACAATTTCCTATGAATGTAAGAGTAGATTTGGGAATACCTTTAGATTTTCTCCTGCAAACATTTGATGTGTGGCCTAGTTTTCCACAGTGATTGCATGACTGCTTATTTGGTCTAGGATTTGTGTAGACATCTTTGTGATCATATTGATTTGATGAATCTCCATTCTTGGTATACCCTAGTCTGGTATTGTTGTTGACCCTTCTTTGTCCATACAGAAATTCATCCATTCTTTTGGTGCTATCTTCAGCTCTCTTGATTATATCGGTGTGTTGTCTTTGGATCATCATTTCATGCTTCAGTCTTTCATTTTCTTCTCTTAGCTCACCAATTGCTTCTAATTCCCCATTGAGTTCTGTATTCAGACAGTTTTCCTCATGAATCATAAGAAATATTTGATTGGTGATCTCATGATGATGTTCAGTAAGTCTCTGTATTTATGACTCTCTCTCTTGTAGCTTTTTAGTGATCTTCCTTCTGTCATCAATAGCTAGTGCTCTTTCCTGTTCAACTTGTCTAGCATTGTTCATAAAATCAATAATTCTTACCATATGTGCCTCTTGACCAATTTATAGTATATTTACTTGTTCTGTTAGATGTTGATTGAATTCATTTAGACTTGTGATGCTTCCTTCAGATATGTCTGATGTATTGGTAAATGTAGATCCTAATGACTCAAAAAATCTAGTATCTCTTCTTCATGATAGTATTTTTCATTATAGCGAGATGCCATTATCTTTCTTTCATCCAGTACCTCTCTCATCTTGATTATTGCAGCTTTGTATTGCTCATAGAAGATCTCTATCTCCAACTTTTGATTCTCAATATTCTTATCTAGCTTATACCTTTCCATTGTATGATCTTTTCTCTCAAGTGATTTAAACTTTTCCAAATAATAGATATAGCTCTGATACAAATTGTTGAAAATAATGGGAAGGTGTGTATTTAGAGGGGAGGGGTGAATCAGTACCCTTAAAACTTTTTATCAATTAACCCTTATCCTTTAGTAATCAATTCCTTGCATTACTTACCATATCTGTTATTCTATTTTTATGCATGTTTATATCAAATCATAAACTTCATTTGCATGTAAACATTCATAGAAAAATTTATGAAAATGTAATAAAACATGACACAAGATTTGGTTATGCAGAAAACCCCTGTTAGAAGGTAAAAACTGTAGTGGGGATGACACACACAAAAACTTCACTATCTGCAGAATGGAAGGGTCGGTTAAGGCTTACAAGTTTGATCACTTCTGATGATCTTACCCTGTTAGGAGTAACATGTTTAGACTGGTTAAGGTCTACTCTATTAAGAGATTTAGCAACACTATTTAGTGTGCACTCGGTTAAGAGATTTACAAATGATTGTTAAATCCACCTTCTTAAAGGTTTTCTTCTATTTTCTACACTTGTTAGAATGCAGTCAAAAATACTTGTTGACCTGAAGATATGCAATCTTGAATTGCTGAATACAAATCCTTTAAGTTCACATGTATAATATATCACCTATTGTGATGGATTAATACCTTTGTTATGCTCAGTAGCCTTGAATCTAGTTCTTGATAACCTATTTCATCTATTATTGTCCTTCTGCATAAAAATTTGTCTCTGATCTATAGATGTGCTCCTCAACTACAATCATCATCACATCATCAATGTTTTGATTGATTACACATCTATTTATACAATAGATTGACCTAAATAAGTTTCATGCATTACAATGATAACTCTATGATCAAAGGTTTACAACTTGACCTTGATCTCCTAGTTTGCATGTTTACAATCAGTTAGGCTGATTAAAACAATTACATATGCTTTACTTGTTCCTCAAGAAATGGTTTTAAAGATCTTCTTTAAAGCTAAATATAAAACTTAAGTGTTTTATCTGACGTGTATCTCAGATACACATTTCTTAGAAATATAACTATCTCTCAGTAGACTAGTGCTCGGGTTGCTCTGTCATCTTTCTTCGGTGATGTCTCTGTAGACATTTTACTTTTCGGTTTGCTCTATTGGGTTGCACTGTTGACTGTCAGTCAGGTTACACTAGTGACTGCTCTGTTGGCTTACTCAGTGAACTATTCTGTCGGGTTACTCTTTGCATTGTGTCATCGGTTTACCTTGTACCCTGACCTTCGGTGAAGACTAGTTTTGGTGACCTTTGCAAAACTGTTGTTTTGGGTTGCATTGGAAATTGTCTTTCAGTGAGCATGTTATTGATGATTCATAAACCTATTTCCTTTGTATACTAATGGAAAAATATGATCCTCAAGTTCTCCGACCATATCGTTGACACATTAAATTCAGCGGGGAGTTTGACTCCCATCTTAATCAACATGGCTAGGAATCTTTAAGGGTTTCTCTCTACCACAACATCAACTACTTGTGCGAAATAGGCATCTTTCTCTATGTCTTTGAGCTCCTCCTTCGTGACATCTTGGAACATTGTTGGTCTATGGGGATTTTCAATGTAAAGAGTAGGACTAGTATTTTTGAAAGGGTCACCTTCTCGCTCTTTTTCCCATGGGGGAAATTAGTTAACATAGGACTCATTGAGTTGTGTTCTAGCATTCAACCTAGTGTAAGGTCCTCCATAAGGTGTGAGAGATATGGTGTTATCTAGGTTTTTAAACTAAAATAAGTGATATAAAGCAAACAAAAAAGGATCACCTCTCCAGGAGAGTCTGAGTTATGTTTGACAAGGGTAATTCTAGGGATAAATTTTGAATTTTCTTGATCTCAAAGAATTTGGTGATGTAAGATATGGATTCTGATTGTTTCCTTAGATGAGACAAAGTCGTTGATAGATATTGATGAATTTTGAGATAATAGGATCAAGATAATCTAGTTTGAACTTTTGAACTAACATTGTTTAAACAATAGTCAAGCTGTTAAAGAGTGGTGATCTTTAAAGTTTAGAGATTCACACAATATTCTTCATTTTTTCCTAGGATGTGGACACTGATCTTTCACGTGAGATGGGGAATATTTCCAAGGTTTTTAGGTAAAAATAAAATTTTAGCTTTGTTGGTCAAGTGCGACAAACTTCCACTGATTGCGGCAGAATGCTAGGTCAAATGCGGTAAATAATCACTGATTGTGGCAATAAAAGGATCAATTGTGAAAATAAATGGATTAATTGCGGTAAAACTCCGTTAATTATGGTAAAATGTGGGCAATTGCGGCAAAGTGCGACAGTCTAAAAAATGATCTCAAATTTGGTGAATCTATTTGATAAAAAGTGATTTTCTGGAACAAGGGTTCTAATTGTGGAACAAGTTTGTTGTTGACAACCTAGACTTTGAACACGTTGGACTCATTTTGACAGTTTTTAATGTTGGTTTTGTGTTTTTGGAAACTGATCACATAACAAGCAAGCACAATAGACAAAGTATTTTCAAGCTCTAAAATGGGTTTGAAACAAGGATAAATAGATTAATCTAGGTCAAATTTGGTTGCAAGATATAATATTATAGGCCCAATGCTTGGATGTTAGTCAGCTCACACAAAAATTGTCACACTACTAGGACACAAAGGTCCACGACGTAGGCGCCTATGTTTTTTTTGTTGCCAGATATTGTTATCGTGCTAGTGAAGATCTCTTTCACTAACAAAATATCTTGGAACACATATGTTGGGGATCTTGGGGGGAAATTTTGAAACCCCTTGCACTATAATAAGGTACTTGTTTGGAGGTGAAATGGGTAGGTCTCTATTTAACAAGGTTGTAGTAAGGTCTGTGGAGCATATCCAATCGGTTTGTACGCATGTGACTCACTTAAGAGTCTAGTTGATTATGCTAGCTACTTAGGGATATTCACCCAATCCAAGATATTATCAACACACCTCGCTCAAGCTTGGCTAGATATAAAATAAAGCTTTGGATTGCATCTTATTTGTATACAGATCGAAAGGATTACCGGTTTAAGGTCATTCTCCGAGGAAGAAGCACATTCCCCATATAGGCCTTTCTAAAAAAGTATAAAAGGTTTTTAATCTAATAGATTTGTGCAAGTGCACCAAAAACTCAAGACACAAGGTTAATCGATTAAACCCCAAAACTTTTAAGTGTGAACTAAGCTAATCACCCATACAAGCACAAGTGTCCAATTTTAAGCTCAAAGTAGATGATGATTTTCTTGTTGGATTTTAAAAGCAACAAATTAAAAGATTTTTTTTTGCCTTTGTTCAATTTTTTAACCATCGTGTTAGTTTTAAGCATCAATTTGAAAAAGTGAGGTTTGAGATGTTTGAGTGCAATGTTCTTTTAAAGCACTAAAAACACAAATGAATGAATCTTAGGTTGCTTTGTTAAATCTGTTTCCACGCCACAGGATGAAATGATGAGTTAGTACTAAAAACCTTGCAATCAAAACGTATATAATTGAGAAATGCTTTCAAAAATTCTTAATACTCATAGTTTCCCAATCTTCTCCATCCTTGGTGATTTGATCAGTCCTGCACACAAATTGAGAAAAAGTCTGAATTTAGCAGAAAACAATGAATTTTAAGCAATTGTGAAATGATTATGTCGATTGTGGTAAACTTTGGGCAATTGCGGTAAAGTTATGTCAGTTGCGGTAAAGTTTTGTCAATTGCGGCAATATACTCTTAGTTGCGGAAATGTGTTGGTGGTTGTGAAATAGATCGATCAATTGCGACACTATAATCTCAGTTGCGACAATATGCTACCGATTGTGAAATAGATCAATCAATTGCGGCACAATACCAGAAAATGTAAAAAATGATAGAAATGATGTGAAACCCTCAAATCGATTACGACATTAAACCAGTCAATTGCGATAGATTTTTTGTTAATTGCGGCAAAATACCAGTGATTGCGAAATTACAATGTTATAAAAAAATTAACAAAAAAGAGAATTTGCGGTCGTACGACCGAGTCCAGAAAAATCTTATTTTTCATCTTCAAGCGATTCTTGGGCTATTTGATTCACGTCGGGTTCACCAAAATGTGTAGATCCAATCCTGCTCCAAACTCGAGTTAATGAGGGGTTAGTAGCACTGATTTGTAATAGGGTTAAGCAATAAAAAATACTAAGAACAAATCCACGAACAATAAAATAACAAGCAATCAAGGAGGAATACAAACAAATGCAAACCAAAAAAGTTTGAATCTTCTATTGCCTCTCTCTACTCCTTCTGAAACGTTGTGTGTGTGGTGCTTAGTATTGGTATCGACAACGTCTATGACTTGGGAGCGTCGAGAAATGATATTGATTTTGATCACAAGAATGCTTTGAATGCCTCTAGCAAGAATCATGTAAAGTAAGGGCACACGAAAGCTTGAAATCATGGATTCTTCAAATGGTTATGAAGGGTTAATTATATAGAGTATGGAAAATAATATTAATGGTTGAGATCAATCCCAGAGATTAGAGGATGAACGGTTGAGATCAAAGGGAACTGGAGAAGCCATCAGTAAACTCCACATCTTCAACTTGGAGAGAGGAGATAAGGTTTAGTTAACTAAACAACTAATTATGACTTACCTTTTGAACTGAAGAGGTAATTTGGAGTTACCTTTTTGAACTGAAGAGGTAGGTGGAGGAATTCATGCAATCAAAGATCTCATCAAGAGCTCTTTTTTTGAACTAAAGAAAAGATTTAATTAAATATTTAATTCATTTTTGTAATTAAAGTATTCAACATGTGAGATAATTAAATTCTTTTTGATTTAGAATTGAATTATTGAATGAAATTAAATTAATTTAATTATAAGAATTAATTAATAAGTTTAAATATTTAAAATTAAACTTTAGGAATTGAATTTAATTAATTAATGTTTAGGAATTGAATTTAATTAATTAATGAAGATTAATCAATTAAGGTTAATTAATTAAATAAAACTAATTATTTAATTAATTTTGGGATATGATTAAATGATTTGGGGAATGCATTTAGAAGAAATAGATGATTAATTAATGATTAAAAACCATTAATTAATAGATGAAAATTAGTGTTTTAATGTAAAGTCGCAAGTCTGTCCATTTTAGGGTGTCTACAGTCTGCACACTCAAACACGAGGGTTAGAAGCACCGATTTGCAATGAAAGAAATCAACAAACTACTAAGAATGAGCCTATTAACAATAAAATAACAAACATTAGAAAGGAAAACAATTAAATACAAACCCAAATGCTTGAAGCTTCTATTGCTTCTCTCTACTCCTAAAATGTTGCGTGGATGGTGCTCAGTATTGGCATTGACAACATCTATGACTTGGGAGTGTTGAGAAAATTAGATCAAAATGATAATGATTTGCTAATACTTCATACAAAAATCCTGCAGAATAATTGTACCTCAAATTGGTGATATTGGATCTTCTCGAATGGTTGAGAGGGATTGATTTTATAGAATATGGAAATAATTTGGACGGATGAGATTGATCCCAGAAAAATGAAAAATGGATGGTTGAGATCAATAGGAACTGAAGAAGCAATCAGTAAACTTCCCCTCTTAACTAAAGAGAAGAGAAAATGGTTAAGTCGACCGTAGAGTTGATTATGAGTTCCCTTTTTGAATTGGAGAGAAGATGGAACAATTTATGCAATCACAGAGATTGATCACTAGTTCCCTTTTTTAACATGAGAGAAGATGGAACAATTTATGCAATCACGGAGATTGATCGTGAGTTCCCTTTTTGAAACTAGAGAGAAGGTTTATTTGATTTTAGAAATTAAAATACTCATAAATGAGATATTTGAATTCTAGTTTGATTTAAAATTAATTAGAAGAAAAAGTATTAAGAGAAAAATTAAATTAATTTAATTAGAAGAATAATTAATAAGTTTAAATATTTTAATTTCAACTTTAGGAAATTGAATTTAATTAACTAATAAAGATTAATTAATTAATTAAATTTAATTATTTAATTAATTTTGGAGAAATGATTAAATGATTAGAAGATCAAATTTAGAAGAAATAGATGATTAACTAATGATTAAAAAACCATTAATTAATAAGTTTAAATAATTAAATTTAAACTTTACGAAATTGAATTTTATTAACTAATAAAGACTAATTAATTAAGGTTTATTAATTAAATAAAATAAATTATTTAATTAATTCTGGAGAAATGATTAAAGATTTAGAAGAAAAAGATGATTAATTAGTGATTACGAAACCATTAATTAATAGAGGAAAATTAGTAATTAAATGCAAGTACATAAGTGTGTCCATTTTAGGGAGTCTACATTTGCCCATATTTGATACAATGTGATTCATCACATTGTGTCAAAGAATATTAAGATTTGATCCTGCCCCAGCTTTCCTCGACGATAGTAGGTGGACTATATGCCCCCTCAACAAATTAAGCAAAAAAATGCGTCAGATGAGCATTAATTTGTTGAAAATGTTGAATCGCTATATCAAATAGGTGGAAGCCTAAAATTAGAAATGCAAATGAGTTTATGCATGTGTTAGTTAGAAGAACATTAGTTAGTAAAAGAGAAAGAATGATTGATGAAACCAAGTAATTATCGTACATTCCAATCTCTATTCATCATTGTACCTTATTATGAAAAGAAAGAGATAAAAATGCACCTAGATATTGACCATCTGGATACCGCTATAATCTCTAATAACAACAAGTAGATAACAGATAAGGAATGTTCATTTATTTTCTAGGGATTAGCTCATATCGTGGAACTGCGTGGCTGCCAAATGTGTGATAATTCCTATCGCATTTATCCTAAATCATCATAGCCCAAAAATTGAATTGAAACACTCCACAAACAAAAAACAAAGAAAAAAAGATCATGATCCATCATAGAAACTCACCACTCAATGGTATCCTTGAGGAGCATAAGAACATAATTGTGAAAGATAAAATTGATAACAGATTGATACGACTGACCTAGTCAACAAACTTATTGTTCCTTGATTTTTCTAGTTTTGATGTTTGACTGCGGATGGGTCTGGTTTTAGGAATGGACGACTCACATAAGACCGGTCTGTCTAGTTTTGAGTACATATGCCACAGTCTAAGACAATTGATAGTTTGATTAATGGTTTATTGAGTCATTCGATTGATGACATATTGGATTGCTGATAGGTTGAGTCACATGAGTCCATTGTTGATTTGTGAAGCTCACAGTTATGACATTTGATTGATTGTTTGATCATCATTTGCTTTTTTATGACATAGATGATTTATTGCAGAGATATTTGCAATATTCAATTTTTTTTATGATTGATTTGTTCAGGACATTTTTCAAATTTTAAATTCTTTTCAGGACTTTTTAGACTTCTCCCCTTGTATGGTAAGTCAATATAAGCCATGGATAAGCATGATGTATTAAAGGGGATTGTGCTTCTGTAATAGCTCAGGGTACTCAATGTTTCATGTAGGGAGTACAAGATTAATCTTTTAAAGTTCATTAATGGCGAAGAAAGACCCTAACACTTGGCGCTTGTTTGCCAAGTTTTCATTGAGAGAGATATTTTGTTTCTCTTTACTTTTATCTCTTTTTGTATTTTTTTGTTTTCGCCAAGGCGCCTGTTTGCCTGGTTTTCACTAAGGTAAATTTTTATATTTTTGTATTTTTTATACTTTTTTCAGGATCATATATGACATGTATACTCGGCCTTGAGATATCTGACATATAACCTTTTTAGATGCATGTTGTTGATATAACCAGGGAGTTGATCTCCTTCCTAAGTTGTCATTTGATATGCCCCATTTTCACATGATTTGATAACGACATATGGTCCTAGCCAATTAGGCTCAAACTTGTCCAGTTTAACTCTTTATGCTTGATTCTTCTTATTTTCCATGAGGACAAGATCTCCTACCTCAAATTTACATGGCTTGAATTTCTTGTGATAATTTATTCTAAGGTGACTCTTATAGCCTTGTAAGTGACTCGTTGCATTTTGGTGTTTCTCATCGACTAGTTCCAGTTCACTGAGTCTAGCAACTCTGTAGTCTTCATTTGATATGATATTCTTCAGTGATAGTCTAAGAGATGGGATTTCAATTTCAATGGGCAGAACCGCCTCTAATCCATATACCAAGGAGAAGGGATTTTCTCCTGTAGGTGTTCTTACACTTGTTCTGCACGCCCATAATGCGGACCTGAGCTGCAAATGCCTGTCTCGACCAGATTCATTGATAGTTTTCTTCAATTTTTTTTGGGATTGTTTTGTTAGATGCCTCAGCTTGACCATTTCCCTAGGGATAGTAAAAAGAAGAGAAACCCTATTTTATCTTAAACTTCTCACAGAGATCATCAACATCTATTTTTTGGAAAAGCGAACTGTGATAAATAAAAATGGTTTGAGGGATCCCATACTGAAAGATGATATGATTCAGAATAAACATGGATATCTGCTTACCAGTGATATATTTCAGAGGAATTTCTTTCACCCATTTGGTTAAGTATTTTTTGTTGTAATTATGTATTTATGACTGTTAGAGGAAGTGGGTGTAATATTTCCCACTAAGTCAAATCCCTATTTTGAAAAAGGCCATGGTGAAGTAATGGGGTGGAGGTCTTAAGATGGTGCATGAATAAGATCTTTGTGTATCTGACATTTTCAGCATCTTTTTATATACTTATGAGCATCTATCTCTAAATTTGGCCAATAGTATCACATCCTGATGATTTTCTTTGCTAAATTGTTACCACTTGTGTAGGCCAAACAAACTCCTTCACATACCTCGTATAAGGCTCTCTTGGATTATGTGGAAGTGAGACATCTTTAGAGAATTCCATCGAGACTTTTTCTATATAAATTAATAATGAGAAGGGTGTACCTAGAGGCTTGTCAGATAAGGGACTTCATTTGGTTTCTAGATAGGTCAGGCAGTAGGGTATTGTCTTATAGGTAAGTATACATGTCATTGTACCAGCAGGGAGACTCGAGACCAACAAGGATACATATTGATTCTATTATTGGAGCCTTATAGGCTGGTATCATCAATTGTTCTACTAAGATTTGGAATTTGGTTTCATTACCTGACATGTCAATCAAATATGCTATAGTAGCCATCTCATCTGCTACTTTGTTATGAATCCTTGGAACTTGTTCAAATATAATGTAATGAAAAGAAGCACATATTTTGTCCATCAGTTGTCTATATGTGATAAGCTTTTTTTGTCTTGGGTCATGTAATCATTGTTGACTTGATTGATAACCAACTGGGAATCACCATAAACTCTTAGGTTTTTTATTCTCCATTGTATAGCCATTTTTAATCAGATAATCAGAGCTTCATACTCAACTATGTTATTTGCACATGGAAAATTGAGTTGACAATATTTAGGAATTGCATCATTTTGTGGAGTGATGAGTACTATTCCTACTCCTGCACCATGGTTTTGATGACATATAACTGATTGAATGTTTGATAATGTTAAGTTGAAGATGATGCAAGCCATTAAATTAGTTAATGGTTTGTATTGTCATTGATGTCAACTTGATATCATCTGTATGGTCATACACATAATGCCAAAGACTTCAAAGAATCAATGGAAAAATGATTATGATTTCAACAATGCATAAAAGTCAAGTATTCACCAAGTGATAGATTACTCCGGCGGAGTGCACACCATCAGTAAAGACAGAGATAAAGTCACAGTGATGCCCGATGAGCAGAAGATAGTGTTGCCCAACGAAGCAGAATCACATGATGCTCGATGAACTGAAAACAAGGATGCCCAACAAGCAAGATCCAATGATGCCTGAAGGATGGAGATCCCGAAGCCAACTGAAGTTGCACTGATGGAATTGGCAGTTGTCACCGGCGACAAACTGCAGAATTGACCGACGGAACAGAGAGATCAAAAAATGACAAAATATCTAGCTGGTAGAGCTTAAAGATAGACTTAACTAGTTTTTTTATTTGTTTTATTCGACCACAGTTAATTAAGTGATTTAAAGATGATTTATACAGCTGGCAAGAAGATAACTACGAGATAAATCAGGAGTTAAAGTCGTAAATCAATTTGGCTGGATTGTTTTTCATGCCAATAATCAAGAATCAAGAACCAAGAGTTAAGGAATATCATGTCTATATAAGAGACAAGCATAATTCATTTCCAAATTCAATTAGATACACGGGGGAGTAAATTGAAAGAAGATGCTGAAGAGAAACTAGTGAAGGATGAACTTCATACAATCCTGATCAATTAAGCTAAGGGAGAGCTAAAGAATTATACAGACACCGACGAACAGTGAAGCACAAAATCATAGAGCAGAAAGTGAGAAGTAAAAAGGAACTGAATTAATAAATTGATCATAGAGGTAATGTACGTAAATAAATCTAGATATCTGCAATTGAAAGTTGCATTAGAAATAGGTCATTGTGTTTCAGTTTAACCATTGAAGCATTAAGTCTCTTAACAGAGCAGGACATAACCGTCTTCTATAATTGAGGTATATCCTAACAGATTACCAAAAAGGTTGA
>MU222919.1:719639-730607 GCA_018584345.1 Thuja plicata
ATAGGTCCCTGCAAGATATTGGAGAAATATGGGCAGAATGCCTATAAGATTGATTTACCTAACGATTTGGATATATCACCTGTGTTTAATGTGCAGGATCTTATTCCATATAGAGGACCAGTGATACTTGAGACTACTCAAAAGATGGAAGTAGGAAAATATGTTCAAGATATACGGGTGAAAACTAAATCAAAGTTGCAAGCAGAGAAAATCCTGGATTCACGAGTTTAGAAGACAACTCAACGAAGGGTATACAGAGAATACCTAGTCAAATGGTTAGGGTTACTAGAAGCAGAAGCGACATGGATGGACGAAGAAGACTGCAGAAAACAAGGAATTAGTTCGGCATTGCTGCCGACTAATTCAAACTAAATTATTCCTTTGCAGAGGGGGGAGTATGGTGTAGATCACCCTAGGGTTTTAGCTCCGAAGCCCTAGCTGTTTAGCAATGGTGGTCTGGGAGAAGATCACAGTTAGCAGTCAACTATCTTCCTAAACCCTAATAGCTCATAACTCCTAGCACTAGGGCAGTTAAATAAACAAATCGGGTACATTATACTTAGCGCACAGTCGCAGGATGATCAGCAGTTAGTATGAAACAGTTGCGATTACGCGACAAAGGCTTAGCGCACAGTCGAAAGGAAACTGGTGGTTAACTGAAAACGGCTGCGACAGGGCGATAATAGTGAATTGCAAAGTCGGCAGATGCTCAACGGTTAGGATGAAACAGCTCACAATGAAGCGACAATGGTTATTGTGAAGTCGGAAGATGCTCAGCGGTTAGGATGAAACAGCTGGCGATGAAGCGACAATGGTTATCGCAAAGTCGGTAGATGCTCAGCAGTTAGCAGTAAACAGTTTGTGATGACGCAACAAGGCTTATCACACAGTCGGTAGAGATCAGCGGTTAAGTTAATAGATGTGGCGACAATGCGATGACAGTGTATCACCAAGTCGCGAGGTAATCGACGGTTAAGTGAATAAGTGCTGCGACAATGAGATGACCGTGTGTCTCGTGATTGCAGGACATTAGGCGGTTAAGTGAATGAGTGTTGCGGTGACGCGACAACAGTGGGTCGCAAGGTCGCAGGACAACAGGCAGTTAAGTTCATAAGTGGTGCGAGAGCGCGACAATCATGGATTTCCAAGTCACAAAACAACAGACAGCTCAGTTAGAAGTGATGCGAGTGCGCGACTATAATGCACCGCAGGGTCGCAGGTTGATCGGTATCTCGTTGAAAAGTGTTGCAGGTGCGCGACAATAGTGAATCGCAGGGTCGCAGGATAACAGGCAATGAAGTTTATAAGTATTGCGATACCGCGACTATAAGGAAGATTGACTTGTCCACATGGAAGTTAAAAAGTCAAATACGAAAAAAGAAAAGGGAATTGGAAGAGTCAGTGACACGGAGGAAAATGTTGTCCACGTCGACAACCATGCAGAGGATGATATCGATGACAGTTACACGACGAAGATGAAGAGCCGAGGTAGTTAGAATCCTCAGGTGGGCAGGTAACCTAGAAATGGTTACAAATCAAGAAGAGGTCGAATATATAAGCAAGGTAGGAAACTCGTACCAGAGGTTGGAGAAGTTGGAGAAGTTAGAGACTGAGGAGGATAGCACAAAAGATTTGAGTTTACATTGTAATTTTCTGGTTTTCAATAAAGAATAGTTTCCTGTGTTTTATGTGTGTGCTTCTATTGTGTGCAGAATTCTGTAGAGTAGGATTTTGAATTCAATTAAGTCTCATGGATGCTTTTTTGACTCTTATAATCCATCCTATGGAGTGTGACCGTCAAGAAGCATCCCTCATGTATTTTTATTCTATTTTTGTGCTTGGGTTTGAGAAGAGGCTAGTCAGAATTGTAGACAAGTCCTAGGCGAGCTAAATGGTCTGGCTAGGGAACTTGTAGGAGAGACAGATAGCAGGAGAAGGTGCATGACTGACTTCATTCAGTCATGGAAAGGAAGATAAGGTAGAGAGTGAAGCATTTTGGTGGGTAGGAAACCTAGGAGAGAGGGAGTATAGAAATCCTTCCAGTTAGGGTCTGTGAGTAACCCTAAGAGACTCGAGTGGGAGTCTAGAGGATCCTGAAGTGAATAGGGTCCAAAGTGAGATTCCTAAGAGGGAGTAGGAATATAGAAGAGAAAGGTGACCTCCCCATCAGATTGTTTTTGCAAGAAAGAAATGACTAATCTCTTGAAAGAAGATGATGAATGTTAGATGAAATGATGAAAGAAAAGAATACTTAGTTAGAAGTGGAGAATGTTGGTAGGTCATGATGATTGTTCGATCATCATTGGTCATAGTGTTTGTTTATAAGAATCATATCTTCTTTCAGGAAGGACCCATCCTGTTTAAGATTAGTGACAACTTCTAGTTTTAGGGAAGACATGCCCTGTATAAGACTAACCAATAGAATGTTAGAATTGACTGATTGAAAGTTAAGAGGGGAGAGAATGAGGATGAATGCTTGATTGAAAGCCTTATATTATAGTAAAAAAAGAGCTTCCAGTTTTAATAAACGTATTTAAATTCCAACTGAATTGAACTTGATATATTTCATCATTGAGCCACTTTATTATAGAAAAACTTGAATATCATCATACCTAGATATTAAATATCTAAGCACAACTATCCTTTTGCATTCTAACAAGCACTTTGAACAGACAAGGAATGTGGACCGATAAATCTAGGTCAGGCATTAAGAGTCGAGGTATGTGTGGCATATCACAATTGATTTATCTATTGAAAGCCCTACAATTAGATAATGTGTTTGGTTATGAAGGCTCTTGACACAGACATCCAAATGATGAACTATAACTGATTGAATGTTTGAAGATGTTAAGTTGATGATCATCGAGACACAGAAACTTAATGCAAGACATTAAATCGGTTAATGTATTGTATTGTCATTGATGTCAACTTGATATAATCTATATGGTCATGTACATACTGCTAAAGACTTCAAAGAACCAATGAATTAAAGGCTATGCTATTAGTTAAGCATAAAATTTAAGTATTCACAAAGTGACTGTATACACCAACGAAGTGCACACCAACAGATAGAGTAAACCAACAAGAGAAAAATCATAGTGTTACCTGACGAGCTAAAGCACAACATTACCAATGAGCAAAGTCACAGTGTTAAGTGACGAGTAAAGCATAGTGTAACCCGATGGACATAATTATAGTGTCGCCCAACGGATAGACAACACCGATGGATGGAGATCCCGAAGACAACTGAAGTCTCACCGACAGAACAATCAGTTATCACCGATGATTAACTGAAGTATTGACCGACAGAACAAAGAGTTCATAAATGATAGAAGGCTTAGCTGTCAAGAGATAAATATAGACTTAACTAGTAATTATCATTGTTTTAATCGACAAGATAAAGCCAAAGATAAGTAAAGGATTTAAAGTTGTTTTTTCTAGTTGGCAAGAAGATCTCTATGAGATAAAACATGAGTTTTGCTTTAAATCTAATTGGCAAGAATTGTGGATCACGCCAAGATCAAGAAAGCCAAGAAATAGTGAAATCATGTCTATATAAGAGACAAGATAATTCAATGTAAATTAGGGGAGTGACAAGAGAATAGATTCTGAAGAGATTCTAAAGGAGAAGAAAGTCTTCATTCAGACCTGATCAATCAAGCTGAGGAAAGAGATAAATTTTGTAGACATTGATGAACAGTGATACAACATCACAGAGCATAACAATGTGGAGCAAAGGTATTGAATTGATAACATTGGTTAGAAAAGTAATGTACTTACAATAGATCTGAAAATCTGCAATTCTAGTCGTATATGTGAACAGATCAATTTACTGTTTCAATTTAACCATTGAAGCATCAAGTCTCTTAACCGAGCAGGACTAAAAAGTCTTTTCTAATTGAGATACATCCCAAGGAGTATCAAAAATTTTGATCATAAAAAGTAGCATTAGATATGTCCGATACCTATTGACAGGCCAAGTGAGTGTTTGATCAAGGATGGTAGCATTAGATGCCAGATACTAAGTGACAAACTATTCATTTAAATCCTCTAACAAGGTCACACCTAATAGTGTGTTTGTAACCTTTAACAGGGTTGTCTCTTCATCGAGATCACTTCAGAAGAGTGAAAATTTGGGTTAACGGTCCTAGTATTTTTTCCCTTAACAGGGTTTCCACATTAAAAATCCACGTGTCAATGTGTTTATGAGTCATTACTTTATTGTTTTGCATTTCACATAAGTAAATCTAGATTGATCGGTATACACTAGTTATTTACTATATTTTGGTAAATAGAAAGACTGATAATCGGTAAAAGTAAGAATAAGGTTTGAAAGAGTAATCCGAATAGTAGTTATGTGTTATTAATATTTCAAGGCAATCATCTTATAGGAATGAATATAACTAGAGGCTTATAAATGTGGTAATACATTTTTGGGTTGATTTAAGGATTAATTTTTGAGGCCACTAATTCACCCCCCCCTCTCAGTTATTCTAACAATTGGTATCAGAGATTCTGTACTTAGAAAGGGAGTTTAACAACTCAAGCAAAAGATCACAAGATGAAAAGATGAGATGTGCCCAAGTTGAATAAAGAGAACTTTGCATCATGGAAAAGTAGGATAAGACTCCACTTATCAGGTATTGGAAATGATGTTACTCAATACTTGGATACTGAATATGTGTTTCCCACAGGAGCACTCACAGTTGAACAAATGAGAGAGAAGCATGAGCACAACTGCATGATAATAGAACTTGCTTCCTCACTCTTTGATGTTGAATTTGAAGATGTCAAAACATGCACAACTGCAAAGAAGATGTGGTATTAATTGAAGCTTGTACATGGTGGTGATATAAATGTTCTAGGAGCCAAGGCAGAAAACCTTAGAGGAAAGTTTGATGATCTCAGAATGAAAGAAGGTGAAAACATCACACAATACAACACAAGAATCAAAGAGGTAGTCAATGCTATTCGAGGAGTTGGGGGTGTACTAGATGAAGAGACAGTGGTAAGTAAGATTCTAAGAACCTTACTGCCTACTTAGGCTATTAGAGTATCTTCCATACAAGAAATGAGAGCAGTAGAAAATAGAAATGTTACTCTAGATAGTTTGATTGGAAGACTGATTTCATTTGAGATGAATAACTTTGATAATAGTGTCTTACCAAACATACAGTCTGCATTCAAATATTCTTTGAGAATAAGTAAATCAAGTCATAAACACACTATGAGAAAAGATAGTGAGCTTGCGAAAGTGAAGAAGATCTTGATGAAATTGAAGCACTTATGGCTAGAAGAATGCAGAGAGAGAAAGGTAAATACACAGGTAAATTACCAATTGTATGTTTTGATTATCAAGAGATTGGAGACCTTGCTGCAAGATGTCCTAACAGAAGTAATGACAGATCATTTGAAAAGAAGTTTGACAGAGGTGATAACTGAGATTACAGAAGCAACCGACAATCAGAAAGCAGAGATACCCAAGACTACAAGGACAAAGGAAAGAAGGCCAGTTACCTAGCTACATGCAAAGATGAAGATACTGACACCGAATCTGATGAAGACATTGAAATGGTGTTTGTTGTAGTAAAATATGATTCAGATGAAGATGAAAGGTATACAGAAACTGCACTCATATCTAAAGTTATCAAGAATGATAGCTGGATCATAGATAGTGCCTGCACTCACCACATGACCAGTGACATAGAAAAGTTTAATACTTTTGAGTATTATAATGGTGGTACAGTAAGAATGGGTAATGATGCACCTTGTCCAGTTGAAGTTAAATTAACTATAATGTTGAATAACCTGATAAAATGTGAAAATGCTTATTGGGTGAAAGGATTGAATTATAATCTATTGAGTGTTTCTCAACTGAATAATTCAGGTCACTGAGTAGCATTTGAGAATAAGAAGGCAAATATATTCAATGAATCAGGAAGATTGATTGGAACTGGTGAACAGACCAAAAGTAACTTATTCTATCTGAATGATACTGACACCACTTGCTTAATGGATAGAAATGAAGACATATGGTTGTGGCATGAAATATTGTGTCATGTAAATTTTGACAACATGATAAAAATAAGCAAAAAGAGAAATGTAAGAGGGTTATCGAGCATGTCAAAGCCAGACAATGTCATGCGCAAAAATTGTCAAAAAGGTAAGATGACAAAGTCAAGTTTTAAAAGAAAAACCCATACATCTGATGCTATTCTAGAATTAGTCCATACTAATCTATGTGGAGCCATGAGGACAAAGAGTTACCATGGTGATAGTATTTCATTCTCTTTATTGATGATTACTCTAGAATGATGACAATTATGTTTCTAAAAGATAAATCAGAAGTATTCAAGATGTTTAAATGGTACAAAGCAATGGTAGAAAAAAAAAAATTGGTAAGGAATTGAAATGCTTAAGATCAGATAGAGGAGGGGAATTTATTTCAGTTGAATTCACTAACTTTTGCAATGAGCATGGAATCAAAAGACATGTCTCTGCACCGAGAACACCACAACAAAATGGAATTGTTGAAAGAAGGAACACATCCATTGTTGATTGTGCAAGGACACTAGTGATAGAGAAAGGCATCACCCAAATATTCTAGAGGGAAGTTGTCAGTACTATTGTTTACACATTGAACAAAATAAAATTAAAGAAAGACACAAAGAAGACACCCTATGAGCTATGGTATGGTTACACACCCAATGTAAGTTACTTCAAGATCTTTGGTATTCAATGTTATATTTTAAAATATGATAGAAATGGAAATATTGACTCCAAAAGTGATGAAGGTATCTTTCTATGGTATTCTACCAAGAGCAAGGCTTATAAATGTCTCAATAAAGCCTCTAACAAAATTGTTGAAAGTGCAAATGTAAAGATAGATGAATTTGCAGAGAAGAATGGAAAGGAAAGCACAAAAGAAACAGAGGAATACAACAAGTTTGTTTACAATGAAGAAACTCACACTCTACCTGAACAAAAATGTATAGCTCCCGAGAAACAAAATATTGCAACCGAGCATCAGGCTGCAAATACCAAAAATCAGGATATTGCTCAAGATGATGTACCGAGTGATGGAGATCAAAATGAAGGACAAAATGATGATCAAGATGATAGACAAAGAATTGAACCTGTACTTTCCAAGTATGCCAGAAGGAACCATCCATAGAACCAGATCATAGGAGACAAGAAGGCTGGTATGAGAACCAGAAGTAAGTCTCTAAACACAAGATGTCTAATTTGTGATTTTGAGCCAAAATTTGTCAATGTTGCACTTGATAATGAAGAATGGATCAGTGCTATGAATGAAGAAATTGAGTAGATTGAGAAAAACAAGACATTGACACTTGTACCAAGACCAGATGATAAGAATTTCATCGGTACCAAACGGATATTTAGAAATAAGCTGAATGAGAATGGAGAATTCACCTGAAATAAAGCAAGACTAGTATGCAAGGGGTATGCACAAGAAGAAGGGATTGAGTATGGAGAAACCTTTGTAGCCATTGCTAGGCTAGAAGGAGTGAGAATATTACTTTCTTATGTGAATTTAAAGGATTCAAGGTATACCAAATGGATGTCAAGTTTGCATTCCTAAATGGAATACTTGAGGAAGAGGTATACATTGAGCAACCAGAAGGGTTTGTTGATTCAAACAAGAGGAACATGGTATGTAGAATACATAAAGCCTTGTATGGATTGAAACAAGAACCGAGAGCTTGGTATGAAAGACTTCATTCCTATCTCATAATTATTGGATTTGTAAGAACTAGTGAAAATAGTAATCTTTTTTTGAAGGAAGATACTGATGCTAACATTTTGATTGCTGGAATATTTGTTGATGACATCATATTTGGAGGAAATGATATGCTATGCAAATCATTTGAAAATAAAATAAGAAAAGAGTTTGAGATGTCTATGTTTGGAGAGATCAAGTTATTTCTTGGTCTACAGATCATTCAACAAGATGAAGGCATTTTCATTACACAATCCAAATACATCAAGGAAGTGCTGAAAATATTCAAGATTGAAGATTCCAAGCCAGTTAGAACACCGATGGAAACTGGATGTAAGCTGAAAAAGGAGGACAAGACACTTGAGGTAAATCATACTTTGTATACATCAATGATTGGCAAACTCATGTATGTTGTACATACTAGACCAGATATTGCACATGTAGTATGAATAGTTGCAAGATTTTCTGCTAATCCCAGGGAATCACATATGGCTGCTATGAAAATACTAAGATATCTAAAGAATACTGAGGACTATGGCTTATGGTATAGAAGAAAAGGCAAATTTTAACTTAAGGTCTTTACTGATGTTGATTAGGATAGAAATATTGATGACCAAAAGAGAAAAACTGGAGGAGCATTCTTTATGGGTGACAGACTTGTTGTTAGAAACACTGAGAGGGGGGTGAATCAGTGTTTGTCAATTAATTATATTTCAACACTTTAAACATAAATCAAACATACATTCAATTAAGCTTAATAAAAGAACTCATAACACATGATATGATTACAGGGAAACCTTGATTAGAGGAAAACCCCAGTGGGAATTAGTACCCACAAATGATGCACTAGTATAATTAACCTGTTAAAGTTCCTTTGCCCTGTTAGGAGCAGTCTTTACAATCCAAGTACAATGAACCTGTTAGGACTCTATTATAAAACCCTTTTAAAGGTGTATGGCTCACTACCTGAGCTCACTGCCCAATAAGATGAAGGCTACAACCTTCTAATAGTTGATATACACTATATCAAAAATGAACTGTTGTGATGACACTGTTGTCTAATCAGTTCTTTTATGCGCTGATTCTCTTACTCTCTTAAAGAGATTTATCTCATACTAACTTCACTACTATACTACTCTTCTATGTATTTCTCATGCATATTCTTTGACACTTGTAATATACATTTACATTACATATTTATATGTTCATGTCTAAATAGACGCGACCCAAAACAAGATTATAGTCAGCCCTAAAAACATAATACACAATGCTTCCAAATAAATTGGATTAAGCATGTTTACAAAAATACTAAAGACATTATTACAAACATATAATCAAAGGCGCTTGGCCTTTACACAAAAAAACAATTCACGCTGATCCAAAAACCTAAGTCAGCTCCATGCTCTATTTTTTGAACTGTAGTAGTACTATTCTTCTTGTAGATTATCCGTACTATCATTTCATACCATGCGTGTCTAGACTTAGTATGTACACATGTCATAGAACATATATCTGAGTGCACATATTCTGATTTGATGTCTCACACGTGTGCTGATGTGTTGATCGTTGTATATCTCTGTCTGCCCTATTTTCCATACTTAGTCATTTTGTCTATCTTGACAGTAACTTAATATGACTTTGTTGCCATAATGACAACACAAAATACATCATATATCCTTTGGGAGTCAACTTGCCAATAATCTCCCCCTTTGTCATTAATGGCAACAAAGGAATGTGGCCAAGTTACTCAAAATGACTTAACATAAAAAACTGTACATATATTACTCCCCATATATACACATACATACATTACTCCCCCTTTGAAATTAATGACAAAGGTGTACAAAACTATAAGTCTCTAGATACTTACTCCAAGTATACATTTGGATACACAATCTGAAGAGACTGGATCTCTTTCTGCCAGAATACCTTCATTGCATCAACTGTTTGGAGATGGGCACATAGGGTATATGTTAACTTCTCTATCTTTATCAGATCCATGCAGGGACCTTGATCATATGTGATAATTGTGGCATCAATCTGTTTGATGTTAACTTCCAAAACTTCTAGAGAGGGCGCTAGAGCATTCCTCAGTTGGGTCTGCCTGATTCTTATCTTATTGATCTTGAATTTGGCTTTTTTAATTTTGTCCAACTATCTTTGATAGACATTGTTACAGATGTTCATGTCTTGTGGGGTGTCTTAACTAATTTTCTAATACTATCCACCATGATCTCTACCTCTTCTATCTTTTTGATATGTTCAGAGGTGAATTTCACTCTATCCATGTAGTTTGCTATAACCTTCTTACCTTTAGCTACCAACTCTTTCAATATAGATTGCCCAATCTTTAAAGATTTTAAGTCTAAGGTAAAATTCTTTACCCATTCATTGCATCTCTCATTTTTATACTCATTTTTTGTTATTCTAGTAGCAGAGTCTACTAGGTCTGCAAAGTGTGCTTTGAAGCTTGTTAGAATGCTGTCGACATCTTCAACTGATTGAATTTTGGCTACTTTCTTGTCTATAGGCACTAGATCATTCAAGATGTTTACTGATTCCAAGAAGAGAGGGTTCCTCATAACTTGTTTCTCTTTGGCTTTTTCCATAGCTAGAACGCTGATCTTCATTAAGTCTTCTTCTCTCCACGCATCTAGACTTGCTGAGTCAGGAGTTAACCTTGACAACAATGAAGTAGATGGTAAAGTGGATGGAGTGAAAATAGTATTTTGACTAGTGTCCATGCATTCACTCTTTACTGGTATCTCCTTCACTAGTGTCTCATTATCTTGAGTATCTTTCTCTTTATTCAAGTCCATTGGATCATTGGAGGGAACTTCATCTTGTTGTAAAGATGTATCATCAGTGCACATCTCTTCAGTGCTTACAAATGCTTTATCAACTTTTTCCATGTCATTGTTAGATGCTATCATGGATATCTTGATATCATCAATCACTATAGTATATTCTGAGTCTTTTGCTATATCAAAAGTTATTGAAACTGAGGGCACTGAAACCTGTGGGCCTGCCATAGGTGCATTTTGAATCACTAGTTCTGTAACCTGTTTGGGAGGAGCTAGAGTTACCTTTGTTGTAGGCACCATTGATGGATACATGTGTCTATCCATAAACACTTGTGCAAAAGATTTTTCTGTCTCTTTCCCAACTAACTCATATTCCTTGTTCATAATATGAAGTGTTCTTGTCTTAGTTCTTAGATGAGGCTT
>MU222919.1:730657-754547 GCA_018584345.1 Thuja plicata
TCTTGTCTTAGTTCTTAGATGAGGCTTCACCAGATCTAACAAAATTGCCTTCTCATCATGTGAGCATACAGGGAGAAGATTATCCAATGTTTCTTCTCTTATCCTCATATCTTCCTCAATTGCATGTATCTTCATTATTTCTAGTATGTTGCATAACTTATCAGGTATCACTGTCTTGAGTTCTAGAACTGATTTCTTAAACTTAATCATATGAGAGATGATCATAAAATGTATCTCAGATTTATCTATCTCTTGATACTTGTCATGCTTGATAACTCGAATGTTGTCAATCAATTGAGCGCGCAATATCTCACATAGATTGTATTGAGTGTTATCCTTCACCATCCTTATAGCTGCTAGAACTATGGCTGGTGACACACTATTTAGTCTACTTGCATGCTGGAACTTGTAACCAAGTATCATAGTTAGAAGCTTTATGTCATCTTCCTTGATAGGATCAACTGTCATACCGCGCTTGTCACTTCTAGATAAACAAACTTGTTCAACTTGCTTCTTGACATCCTTTCCAGTAGGAAGAACTAGTCCAGTCTTAGGAAGTCTAGTTAATTCATAGATTAGGTTAGAAGTGATGCGGATAGGAACCTCACCAATCCAGAAAAGGTCATCATGTATTCTGCTCAGTAATATCTTCACCCATTCTGGCTCATAAAACTTGTGCGCATTGGAGTACTCAAATATATGGTTATCAGTCAGAAGCGCGAATTCATCCTTGAATGAGTAGTCCAGTTTCATCACGGATCCCATGAGAGTAGCTATGTTGTTGTCTCCTACTGTTTCCTTCTTGTAGTAGATGTATGTGCGAATATCTTCCATGTGCATGACTCCGAGTAGAGTTTTGGAGAATGCTCCTTCAACATCATCTAGAATGGACTTGAATGGATGCTTCTTAAAGACAAATCTCTTCCTCTCAGCAGTGTCAAAAACAACTGGGATTGCCATATTTACTTAAAAATTGATTAAGTAGGGTTTCACGATAATATGAAACGGCGTGACTGCTAGAGTTTCGTTCCAAATTATTATCTATTTACTTAACCACCAAATCTATTGTGCTTTGATGCTTAGTGCTCCTGTGCTCTCCAAATTTTATGATCTCGAGTGCAAATGTGAAGAAGATCGAACATTTACATCTTTTTATAAAAGTTATTGCATTTAATGTTTGCAACCGTATGCAATTTTCATAGAGAGTTTCAAACTTTGTTTCAGAATGCATTATAGACAATGCGTGTATGCATACTGCTATATCATGTGATCATAAGCATGGATCCATAGGTGCATACTCAGAGGTGAGTATACCAGCCGCGCAGGGGTTCTGAGCTAGAATAGCTCCCCCTAAGACCAAGAAGGTCTATTCAACCAGAAGTAGAGGATGCATCCACTGTGGATGCATCAACTACTTTGTTATCTGCATTGTCCCTCTTCACTTTAACCCAAATTTTGCTTGAATCTTCTTTTTCTTGAACAAACTTGACTTCTCCTGCTTCTTCAAATAGTGATTTCTTAGGATCCTCTTGTTTTTTAGTTTTGGATCTATAGAACCTTGAGATGTGTCCAACCTTTCCACATGTGTGACAAATGATAGGAGGTCTGATGTTTTTGTTCATCATGTTGCATTGGTTTGTTGTGTGTCCATTGTAATTACATATCTGACATGTAATATTCTGCAAATTTCTTTGAGGTTGATTTCTCTGATTGTTTTGATTCATTTTTCTCTGATTCTGCTGTGACTAATTTCTTTGATTTGTTCTGCAATGTATAGCCCTATGACCAAACTTATTACAGGAATAACAATAACCATTGAAAGGTCTTACCTCTTTGCAATCTCTTTCCAAATGCCCATATTTATTACATGCATAACAAGTTCTGTTAACTTGCTTGATTTCTCCTTTGGGTGGATCTGTTGTAGTTTCTATTACATTTTCATCTTTCTTTGCTTCTGAAGATGCTTCATGAGCTTTCTTTCTTTTTTTCAATGAATCGATTTCAACTTGTGCTACATTGTATGCAACACCAGTAGTGTCACATTTTAGCTTTTGTGCATAGAGCTGAGATTGAAGTAAATTAGAACTTGTGTGGAGTTTATCAATCTTATCCTTTGCTTCTGTTAATTCAGATTCCATCTTTTTCTTTATGTTTTCCAATTCCAAGACTTTCATGTTTGCTTGCAAAAGTTCATCTTCTAATTGTTTGCTTTCTTTGATATTTTATTCAATAGCAATTTTACTGTTTGTTAGCTGTTCATCCAGATTTTCAATTTTATCTTTCAGAGACATGTTCTCCTCATTCAGCTTTTTGACCATTTTCCCTAAATCACTTGTAGAACAATCTTTCAAATCTTTTCTCAATTTCTTGATAAGCATTTGTGAGCCATCAACTTTCAGTCTAAGTTCTTCATTTTCTTTTTCAGATCTGTCAAGATCTTCAAGAGCTGCTTCAAGATTATTTTTCAAATGTTTTGCTTCTACTGAGTCCATGATCTCCTCAAGTGGTTAAACTTTCTTTCAGAGGACCAAAGCTCTGATACCAATTGTTAGAAACACTGAGAGGGGGGGGTGTGAATCAGTGTTTGTTAATTAATTATATTTCAGCACTTTAAACATAAATCAAACATACATTCAATGAAGCTTAATACAAGAACTCATAACACATGATATGATTACGGGGAAACCTTGATTAGAGGAAAACCCCGGTGGGAATTAGTACCCACAAATGATGCACTAGTATAACGAACCTGTTAAAGTTCCTTTGCCCTGTTAGGAGCAATCTTTACAATCAAAGTATAATGACCCTATTAGGAGTCTATTATAAAACCCTGTTAAAGGTGTATGGCTCACTTCCTGAGCTCACTGCCCAATAAGATGAAGGCTACAACCTTCTAATAGTTGATATACACTATATCAAAAATGAACTGCTATGATGACACTGTT
Source organism: Thuja plicata (assembly GCA_018584345.1). Lineage (NCBI taxonomy): Eukaryota > Viridiplantae > Streptophyta > Pinopsida > Cupressales > Cupressaceae > Thuja > Thuja plicata. The sequence continues at coordinate 733,603 of MU222919.1, forward strand.
GTCTGATCAGTTCTATTTATGCACTGATGCTCTTACTCTCTTAAAGAGCTATATCTCATGCTGACTTCACTATACTTCTCTTCTATGTATTTCTCATGCATATTCTTCGACACTTATAATATACATTTACATTACATATTTATATGTTCATGTCTGAATTGACGCGACCCAAAATAAGACTATAGTCGGCCCTAAAAACATAATACACAATGCTTCCAAACAAATTGGCTTAAGCGTGTTTACAAAAAGACTAAAGACATTATTACAAACATATAATCAAAGGCACTTGGCCTTTACACAACAAAACAATTCACGCTAATCCAAAAACCTAAGTCAGCTCCATGCTCTATTTTCTGAATTGTAGTAGTACTATTCTTCTTGTAGCTTATACGTACTATCATTTCGTACCATGCGTGTCTAGACTTAGTATGTACACATGTCATAGAACATATATCTGAGCACACATATTTTGATTTGATCTCTCACACATGTGCTAATGTGTTGATTGTTGTATATCTCTATCTTCCCTATTTTCCATACTTAGTCATTTTGTCTTTCTTGACAGTAACTTAATATGACTTTGTTGCCATAATGGCAACACAAAATAAGTCATATATCCTCTAGGAGTCAACTTGCCAACACTTGTCACATGGATCAACAAGAAGCAAGGATGCATCTCTCAGTCTACTATAGAAGCAGAGTATGTTGTTGCTACTGCAAACTGCTCAAATATTGCATGGATCAAATAGTTATTGGAAGGTATGAATATGAAAATTCTTGAACCAGTAATTATCTATTGTGACAATACTAGTGAAATTAACATTTCCAAGAATCCAGTCATGCATGCTAAAATAAAGCATATTGTTATCAAGTATCATTATTTGAGAGAAAAATTTCAAGAAAAGGAGGTAATACTTGATTATGTGCAATCAAAGGAACAATTAGCTAATATCTTCACAAATCCACTGCCCAAGGATACATTTGAGTACTTGAGAAAGAGACTAGGGGTCAGACCCTTGTCTATTGGTCAGTAAGATGACTAGAAGGCTGCATCAGCGTACATATTATTAGAATATCATTTATGTTGATGCCATTAAAGATATGGACTTCAAAGATACATCTGTATACAACAAGGTATTTATCTATACCAAGCACCAGAGTTATTTTATTGTTGATGGATTAAAAAATTCAAGGAATATATTGAATGGATAGAAAGGATTGTTTGGCATTACTGTCAAATATTTGTTTGGCATTGTTGTCAAAGGGAGAGATTATATCCATTATCACATTATCCAAAGGGAGACATGTAACCAGAAAGGGAGAGTACATACAAAGGGAGAGATTGCTAACAAGAGAGAAAAGATACATCAAAAGAAAAGAACAGTCAAAGGGAGAGAGTTTGACACAAGAAGAGAACACATCACATCAGAAGAAGAAAGATTCTACATCTATCCACTGAAGGGATTGAAGATAGAAAGAAAGCTGCAAGAATCAAATCTAAGCTATGTGAGCTTACCAAGGACCAAATATTTGTATCGATTATAGTACATAAGCTTAGTAGTTTGATGAACTTCAACTGTTATATTTCATATTGTATTAGTGATAATATAGTGTGATAATGTAGTGTGTTTCCATCAATACCAAAGGGAGAGATTGATGAACTATAACTGATTGAATGTTTGAAGATTTTAAGTTGATGATCACCGAGACAAAGAAAGTTAAAGCAAGACATTAAATCAATTAATGTATTGTATTTTCATTGATGTCAAATTGATATAATATGTATGTTCATGTACATACTACTAAAGACTTCAAAGAACCAATGATTCATAGACTATTCTATCAGTAATGCATAAAAGTTAAGTATTCACAAAGTGACTGTATACACCAACAGAGTGCACACCGACGGACAGAGTAAACCAACGAGAGAAAACAGTGTTACCCGACGAGAAAAAGCACAACATTACTGATGAGAAAAGTCACAATGTTAACCGACAAGCAAAGCACAGTGTAACCCGACAGATAGAATTACAGTACTGCCTGACGGATAGACAACACCAACGAATGGAGATCCTGAAGACAACTGAAGTCTCACCGACGGAACAGTCAGTTGTCACTGACGACTAACTGAAGTATTGACTGATAGAACAAAGAGTTTAGAAATGACATAAGGCTTAGCTGTCAAGAGTTAAATATAGACTTAACTAGTAATTATCATTGTTTTAATCGACAAGATAAAGCCAAAGATAAGTAAAGGATTTAAAGTTATTTTGTCCAGTTGGAAAGAAGATCTCTATGAGATAAAACAATATTTTTTCTTTAAATCTAATTGGCGAGAATTGTGGATCACGCCAAATCAAGAAAGCCAAGAAACAGTGAAATCATGTCTATATAAGAGACAAGCTAAATCAATATGAATTAGGGGAGTGACAAGAGAATAGCTGCTGAAGAGATTCTGAAGGAGAAGAAAGTCTTCATTCAGACCTGATCAATCAAGCTGAGGAAATATCTAAATTCTACAAACACCGATGAACAGTGATACAACATCACAGAGTAGAACAGTGTGGAGAAAAGGTATTGAATTGATAACATTGATCAGAAAGGTAATGTACTTACAATAGATCTAAAAATCTACAATTCTAGTTGTATATGTGAACAGATCAATTTACTATTTCAATTTAACCATTGAAGCATCAAGTTTCTTAACCAAGCAGGACTTAAAAGTCTTTTCTAATTGAGATACCTTCCAAGGAGTATCAAAAAGTTTGATCATACAAAGTAGCATTGGATATGCCCGATACCTATTGACAGACCACGTGAGTGTTTGACCAAGGATGGTAGCATTAGATGCCAGATACTAAGTGATAAACTATTCATTTAAATCCTCTAACAAGGTCACACCTAACAGTGTGTTTGTAACCTTTAACAGTGTTGGCTCTTCACCGAGCTCACTTTAGAAGAGTGAAAATTTGGGTTACCGGTCCCAATGGTTTTTCCCTTAACAGGTTTTCCACGTTAAAAATCCATGTGTCAATGTGTTTATGAGTCATTACTTTATTGTTTTTCATTTCACATAAGTAAATCTGGATTGATCGGTATATACTAGTTATTTACTATATTTTAATAAATAGAAAGACTGATAATCGATAAAAGTAAGAATGATGTTTGAAAGAATAATCCGAGCAATAGTTATGTGTTATTAATATTTCAAGGCAATCATCTTGTAGGAATGAAGATAACTAGAGGCTTATAAGTGTGGTAATAAGTTTTTGGGCTGATTTAAGGATTAATTTTTGAGGCCACTGATTCACCCCCCCCCCCCCCNCTGATTCCCCCCCCCCCCCCCCTCTCAGTTATTCTAATACCAAAATACTCTTTTAAGATTTCTCAATCAACAACCCACAGACAAAAAGTAAGAAAAGATAAGTCATGAACCATCATGGCATCTCTAATCGCTTAGGTAGAATCATGGATATGCATAGGAACATGACATGCAAAAATTAAGACATAATAAGACCAATTGGACTCAAAAAGTAAGCAACCATACTGATTTTGTGTATGTATTTTTGTAGTTGTTTGGACATTGATTTGTTGACATTTTGTTGATGCTATCAGATAAAGTATAGGGTACCTCGTATAAGACTGCTCCATCTGGTTTTGAGTGTTCTCGTCCTTGTCTAAAATAACATGATTATCTTAACAAAAGATTGTGGTATGGGACTCCATTGATAGATAAGCCAATGTGATCAATCTGACCGATGACCTACTGATAAGTTTGACTATTTTGACTTGGTTTTGCTAAAGCTTAGATCTGGTGAATGACGTTGTTTAATGCTTGTTTCAAAATGCAAAGGAACTGAATTGATATCCAAAAGAGATTTATTGTAGATTTTCTTAATTTTACAATTTTTATAGTTTATTTTTGGGACATTTTTCAATCACTGAATGAGGTGAAAGACATATGTTAGGATTTATTCTTAAAAATTATTGTATTTATTTACCCTAGTGTCTAGCAAGGCATGGAACGTTATGAATGGATGAATGAGCTAATGGGATGGAAATGTATAAGTGAATGATGAGGTATCTTATTATGGAATTAGAGCTCATTTGGATGTAAGGGCTATATTACAGTGGGATAACATGTTTGCCCAAGCTAAGGGACTGGATATGTGGCTATGTAGGCAATGACATGACACATTGAATGACACAGAATCAATGAGGATGGAAATGTCAAGAGGTTTATGAAAATATGTTCCTCATTTTTATGTCTTTAATTTTGATCAAGACCAAGAAATGGATTTGGGATAGGAAATATGAGATAATGTAATGAATAACAAAAGTAAGGAACAAATAAGAAAAAATATATGTATTTTAGGGGATGGATAAAGTGAATCTGAAAGGATGCATGAAGCCTTGTCGAGATCAAAGATTGAAAAAAATATATGGATGGATGTTGGATCATGAAGGATGTGATAGATAGGATATCATGAATTAAACTTTCCCCCAAGCATAGAGTGCAAGAGGGTAATATAATACACATGACACCTGTTTGCCAAGTTGTCATCATGGTACTTTCCCAAAGCGCCACAAGAAGTGGTTTTCACCATAGGACTTAAATTATTTCTCTTTGTTTCCTTTTTTTTGGAAGACTCTACACATAGGAAATGATATTAGAAAGGACTCAAGAATCTTGTTCTTTAGATAGTACTCCTGAAGGAAGTTCTATAATGAATCATGGATATTGAAATTATACTCAATAATGTTGATAGGGCGATGGAAACCGAGGATGAAATGAGTGATAAAAATGGATTTGTGTAGGAGTTTTATGCATAGGATTTGATAAGGTGGATGAAAGGGTAGAAATTAGGTGTTGGATAATGAATGGGTGTTGGAAGATTTGTGTATTGGTGGATATTAATTTTGGAAAGATCAACATTGGAATAGACCTTGAGGGGTGGTGGAGTGATGGAAGGAAAATAGATTTTTGATTTTGGGATTTAGATGGAGGAATTTATATGGATTTGGGGGAACATGGACCCAAAATGGATGAAAGAGGTATTGGAGTATGTAAGGTAGTGGATTTTGGGACACAGGGACCCAAAATATATTTTGAATATTCAAGCCATTTATGTGGAGGATTGATGGGATGCAAGCTTGGATGCCAATTTTGATTTTTCTTTGGGATATTGTGCTTCAAGGATCTTCTTGAAAATCCACATGGTTCTTATTTTTTCAATCTTTTGTGGGTCCTTGGAATGTGTTGCTTGCACAAGGGATTTAGGAAATCATATAGCTTTTGACTCTCTTTTTTTTCTTAGCTAGCCTTTGTGTCCTTTTGGATATTTCTTTTTTGTTTTGGCTCATATTTTGCTTTGTTTTTACATATCGATTAGACAAGACATGTTGATCCTTGATTGCATGTGGATTCCTAGAATTATAGAGTTTATGCTTGGCATCCAAATTTCTTGGAAGGGAAGTGATATTCATGGGTGGATAGGATTTTTATGGAGGCCTTTTGGATGGGTAGATGATTCTCAAAGATGTGTGCCTTAGTTGAATTGCATGTTGGAAAGGGTAGGTGGATTGTGAAATAGTGGATGGAGGAATATATGGACCTAAGATGGGTGGAAGGGAAAAAGACTTTGAATTTTGGATGTAAGACCCAAAATATATTTGGATGATGGGGAATGTGTATGCTTGGATTTATATGGGAGAATGTTGGATTTAGAGGGGATATAAACATCTTTATGGTGAGTTATATAGCCTAGGTCCTAATAATAGGGATTTGCTTTGATATAAAGGGGTTATAATATACCTTGTTCATTGAGGCCTAACCCCTTTCCTTGATAATGCATTTTCTGATAAATCTTCTTGGCAATTGGATAATGATTAGTTTTTAAACAAGATGTGAGTCCATTTTGAGGTGGAGGAGGCATATATGGAATAATAGGACTATGAAGTAGACTGGACTGAATGAAAGTGGATGAACCAAGTTGATATGCAACAGGATTATTATTAACTTGGGTAGGGTTTATGGGATTTGGAGGTGGACATGAGGTATTATTACATGGAGATGGAGGGATGATGGGATCTTGTGGTGAACAGGGAGGAATACTTTGATCTTGAAATGGAAGAGGATGATTGGATGAAGTATAAGTGACACCATGGTCTTTCTTAGGAGGTGGATTAACAATGGGACTCGGAGGAATGATTTTCTCTTGGGATGGAAGGAGATCATGTTTGATAAGTGGATAGTTGTGAGATTGTGGCAATATGAGATCTTGGTCAAATATTGGATGGGATTGAACATTCTTGGTATCTTGATCTTTACCAATTCTCGGACTTGTTTCCTCACACTTTGGACAATCTTCTTGACATGGGGTATGAGTTTGGATATGTATGGTGGATTATTGAAAGGAATCAGTGCTTTGGAATGATGGAAATGGACTTTGACTGGAACTTAGTGGAGTATCTTTTCTTGGGAATGAGGCATATGGTGGCATTAGGTCTGAGATTGCTAAATTGTAGGAGGGAGTGACATTAGAAAATGGATTTGCTAGGATTTGTATCATGGATAGCACTTTTGGGATAATTGGAAAGGTGTCAACATTATATGTATCGTATGATGGATATGGTGTGGGTGAAGGAATGGTGGGAGATACAAATGTTACTTGTGGTACATTACTAGACATAGGTATATGATTTTGATCATGTTTGGGAATGATTTATTGACATATATCTATCTCCTCATTAAACAATTTAAGATGTTGGAAAAATGTATGTATAAATCCATGATTATTTGGAAGAATATGAGAATCCATCTAATGTTTGTCTCTTTGTGACCTTGTGATTGGCATATACAGAGGATATATGAAACCTATTTTTTGGATTTTTTGGTAAGAAGATGTTGAGGCAATCTAAGAATGAATGACTAGGATGCTATCTAAAATGCGGGTAATATGACCTAAAAGAGATTCTACAAACTTCCAAGGTGAACTCTTCGACAAAAAACTTGAATGAATCTGTGGATATCTTGACTTCAAAAAGGTAGGACAAAGATGGTTGATACTAGAAATGATGTATGCCTAAGACAAGTGTTAACTAGAATGATAGGTGCTTAAAATAAGGCAAGATGATGGTGACTAAATTTTGACAAAGACAAGATAATACGCAAGACCACTACTGGAATGTCCTAAGGAAATACACCCTCTAATCTTAAAAAGACTCTGAAAGGTGGAAAAATTAACCTCTAGGAAATGCAAGCTATGTTTTTGGGATTTTGAATTTTCTGGATTTTAATGATGACTATGCAAAAATGGAATGACTATGCAAGATTCTATGCTACAAATGATGCTAAAAATACTGGATGAATCTGCAAGGGTATGTCGATCACCAATTTTCACAATAAGGGACAAGTGGAATGTTTTGGGATATGTGTTGTTGGATCTGCTTGGTTCTTTGATAGGATTATGACAGGGAAATGTTTTAGGACCAATATTTGAGACGTGTACAAATTTAACAATCACAAAACTCAGGGTAGTTGCTAGACTGACTCAATAAAAAAGGAAATGATTAGTGCATGTTCAACAAATGTTTCAAGCTGCAAGGTTTTCACACAGTCAAAACTGAAATAGTCAGATTAATCTATGGTCAATTGGCTTCAAGATGTAATGTTATAGGCCCAATTATTTTAATGTTTTTCATCTCACACATCAATTGTCACTCTACTAGGACACAAAGATCCATGACATAGGTGACCGTGTCTTTGCCTTTCCTAGGTATTGTTGTCATGCTAATGACGATCTCTTTCATCAACATGATACCCTAGAACATGTATGTTGGTAATCTTGGGGGGAAATTCTACAACCCCTTGCACTATAATAAGATACTTCATTTGGAGGTGAACCAGGTGGGTATATAATTAATTGGGTTGTAGTAAGGTCTGTGGTGTCTATCCAATTGGTTTGTATGTGTGTGACTCACTTAAGAGCCTAGTTGACCATGTTGTCTACTTAGGGATACTTCACTTGATCCAGACTATCATCAACACACCTCACCTGAGCTTGGCTACATATAATACATTAAGGACTTTGGCCCATGTCTTGTTTATATATTGATCATAAGGATTACCAGTTTGAGGTCATCCTCTAAGGAAGATGCACTTTCCCCAGACAAGCCTCTCTAAAAATATTTAAAAAAAAAATATTCTAACATATTGTGCAAGCGCACCGAAGACTCAAAATACACGGTTAATCACATTAAACACTGAAAGATTAAATGTGAACTGAGCTACCATCCATACAAGCACGCAAGTTAAATTTTAAGCCCAAACCAAATGATATTTTCATGTTCACTTTAAGTGCACCAATTTCAAAATTTCTTTGCCTTTTTCATTTGTTAAACACAGTCAATTTTATGCACCAATTTGAAAGATGAGAGTGTGATGTTTTAGCATACATTTTTATTTTAAGCACCAAAAGACAAATGAATGTATTTTAGATTTAGCAAAATTTAAGTTGCTTCCACGCCACAAGCTATCAATAAATTGTTAGTGTAGTATGCAAGAATATAAATAAAGGAATAAATGATAAGCAATTAAAACTTATTTCCTACATTATCACATACACCTCAAAATATATGGAAAGTTTGCATGCAAATATGCTGAAATAGAAATAAGAAATAAGCTTAACTACTCAATACAAGAATATGCAAACCTCCCCAAAATGAAGATGAAGAGAGTGTTTATTTGTTGTAGATTGGAATGTGGTTGCTCACAATCCTGCAGCATAACAATGTGATGATAAAGCTTGTTGAAGGAGAGGAGAGGGTTCTTCTTTTATAGATTTTTGAGGAAAATGGACTGTTGAGATTTAAAGTTGGATGGAGGGCTAAGATTATTTAGGATCAATGATGTGTCCATGAGGTGGAGGCCAAGTGGAGGCCAAGTGGATTAGGGTTTTGACCATTCAAAGGGGGAAAGATTATCACACATTTGTGAGAAAACTCTAAAAGTGATGGGTCAATGACAAGGTGTAAGAGGGTGTAAGAGGGTGAGAAGACCAAAATTTCTCACACATGTGTGAGCAACTTGAGAAAGTGATGGCTCAAGGTTGAGTTCACATGTGAAGGGGGACAAATGTGTAAGATATGTAAGGCTTTGTAAGAAATTTGTAAGTGGTGTGTAAGAGTAACATGTGATTTGGGTTTGCTAATCCTTTGATTAGGATTGTGCAAAAAATTAGGGAGTGATTAGGTGGAATATTAGGATTAATTAGTGGCAAGTGGGGTAGAAGGATGGGTTAGGTTAGGGGAGTGAGGTTAGGTGAGGGTTAAAGTTAGAAGCCATGTGCTCAAATAGAATTAGATTCAATATTTAATTCCAAGTTGGAGAAAAAGGGATAAGCTAGGTTAGTTTAATTAATTTGAGAATTAATTAAACTTTTAGGGAAATGGAATATGATAAGACTAAATAAATGTAAATTTACTTAATCAGGGATAGAGATAAAGAAGATTATTAATTAAATAAATGTAAATTTATTTAATTAAAGGTAAGATATGGTTTATTAAATAAATAATAAATATCTATTTAATTAGGCTAGGATAAGGGTAATGGACAAATTTTAGTGTCTACAGTTAGTACCAAAAAATCCTAGCAATTTAGCTATGATAATCCACAAGCGTGCTAGTATTGATATAATGACAATTGAACTTCTCAGTAAATTCTCTTACCTTGTCCAGATATGTGTTTATAAGACCTTCGTAACTAGTCTCTGCCTCAAGTGCCTCAATTCTTAATTCTTGTATATGTTCTCTATTTTGTTTAATCTATCGCTCTCTTTTTCGTTGCTCAACAAACTTCTGAATTTTAACTTTTTTGTACATTGGTGGCCCGCTACATTTTTTCATTACATCAAGTGCATATTTTCAACAATGACAATATGTCTTTTTACAATAGAGAATGATATTTTAGACAAAAGAGAAGCAAATGTCATTTTTAGTTTTGAAACAATATTTTTGATAAAACGATTATCACCTGCACCTACACACAAAAAGAAAACTTTTCAAAGATCTTTATTTTTTTTAAAAAATATTTCTCATAAAAATTAAAATAAAAGAGATTAAACCCCCTATATAATTTCAATACCTTTCCAAAAATGTAACTTTTTTTAAAAAGAAATGTTGATTTGTGTCCAGAATTTTTTTTTTTATGAAATATCATAAAAATATTATAAAAATTTGAAAGAAAAAGAAAAATATGAAATTTGCACTGTAGTTTTCTAATGTCAAAAAACACTTGCAAAAAATAATTTAGGTCACAATTCCTTAATTTGTTCCCTAGGGACCCATTTTATCATAACATGCAAGTTTTAAAGATCTATTTTGTTTGCAAATATTTTTCATAAAAATTAAAATCACAGAGAATAAACCCCCTGTATAATTTCAAGACATTTCTAAAAATATAATTATTTCTAAAAGAAACTTTGATTTGTGCCCATAAATTATTTTTATTAAATATCATAAAAATTTATTAAAAAAAAAAACAAACTCTGAAAAATCTGAATTTTGGATTGTGGCCTCCGTAGATTAGCGTAAACCTACACAAAAATTCATAAAATAATTCCAAGCGGTTTGAAAGATATGACCAAATTTCACGTCAGGTTCACCATTTATAACCAGGTATAATATAATCTTGCAATAACACTGAAATCTCAACCACAAAGAGATTTTTAAAGCAATTAGTATTTTCAATACTCAAGAAAGGATGTAAGACAAATAATAAAGATAAACAACAATTAATATAAAATTATTCCAAGAACATGAATATGCAAACCATAAAATCCTTCCTTGGTGTTCTCCTTCTTTATGCAATGAGCGCTCTCACAAATAAGTGCTCGATTATATTCCAACATAAGAATTCAAAGCAATTGTGGTTACCAAAATCAAAGGTTTGACTCTCTATTTATAAGATTTTAGGGGTTTCAACCCAGAATCCATGATTGAAGGACTGATTGGCTGTGATTGAGGAGTTGAGCTCAGTGAGTAGGAGTTCAACTCTGCTTGACTACCGTGATTGGGGGATTGATTAACCTATCAACAAATAGATTGGAGAGATGACTTGAATAGACTGGTGAGTTAACAAATGGTGTGGATGAGTTAATTGATTGCATGGATTAGAAGACTGAATTGACTAGAGAATTAATTGATTGTTGGGGAGGAATTAACAATGTGGTTGAATAGTTAGGAGAGAGAATTATGGAGGAAGGAATTGTGATTGGGAAGCTAACTCGAAGTGAGTGTGAGTTAGGAATTTAGGAGGATAATTATGATTTAAATAAATAATAAATTATTTATTTGCACATGTGGCGATATTTTGTAAAGAAATAATTACTTATTTATTTATAAGAGGAATTATTAGTTTAATTAAATAAATATAATTTATTTAACCATGAAATAAAATTTGATTTAATTATTACATAAATGTAATAATTAGTGTAGAACGGGGACATTAATATGCTATAGTTATTAAAAACCATAGGGTTTCAAAAGGCGACATTGATGGATAGTCTTCCCCTAGGATTCTTCCTAGGGCTTTTCCACGGGAGTTGTCCATCCCAGTTTGTGTTTACCCTTGGATTCCAGCGTCAATGCAAAATGCAAAAAGGGCTAAAAAATTCCAGAAAATGTTCAATCCCCTACTAGCCTTGCCCATAAATCAGTTTTCAGCATTCCCCTCAATAACAAATTCAGTCATCTACAAACTCCGAAGGCCACTCCATTCTCACCGCCCCATGGCTCTTCCCTTCAGCCATTTTTGGATTTTGAAAACGCATTGTGCAAAAAAGTTAGGAAGCGATCTGGGGTCCCAAGTAGGGTTAAAATTCTTCTGGAGTAGATTTCTCTGTTGGGTTTTATGAATACCTACACTCCTCCGCATCGTCGACCACATCTGAGAAACCTTCTGGCCTTTGATGGGGAAATAAAGATGAAAGAAGCACTCAGTAAGAAAACTAAGCTTGGGGAAAGTAAAGGCATTTACACACTGCCGCATAGAAGAAAGCATGGCTCTCTTTCGCAATCAAATATTTTGGATTTGGCCAAATTACGAATGGAGATGAATGGTTCCTCGGAACCTAGATTGCATCACATAAAATATAATCCACCTCAATATCATCCCATGCATAACCACTTTACACAAGTAGTAATTAACCCCATATTCACCGATGGAATGTCTAACATTGTGCGAAACATGGATTCTTTGCCAGATGGCTTGGTGCTGGCTGGACTTCTTCCTGTATTGCTAAATGGTTTTCAAACAGCTTCCAGAATCGGGTAAGTATAACACTTTTAAAAAATTATTTCCTGTTCATTGAATGCAAGGATCTAGATTTTAAAAATAAATTTTTAGAGGGTATATGTCCAGACTTTCGTAATTATGGTTTCTTATTCCTGAACTAGTGCCCTAATTTTGATCCCATGGAAGTTAGTAATTTAAAAATAACCCGATGGGTCTCCCTTCCAAATCTCCCAGTGGAATTTATCCATAGCCAAATCATTAAGGATATAGCTAGCAAACAAGGAAATTTCATGGATTTAGATCATTCTTTCCTAGACAATTCGAGTGTCAAAGTTGCAATTAGTATAGATAACTTTGTTTCTAACTTGGACTCTCTCCAATTGAAATCTGACCAAGGTAGTTATTTTATTAACCCCCAATTTTTCTCTCCCCCATGATTATCTAAAACTCAGGCTAGATCCCTGTTAGCAGACCCTCTGGTCAATGTCAAATTCAATTTGGAGACTGGTGGTTTTTTTCTTGAAAAATAGTTTTCTAGAAAATGCTTTCTCCCTGAGATGACCTTAAATGAAAACCTAGATAACAAAGACATTAGCATAGAGGAATACAAATAATCTTTGAAGAAATATAGAATAGAGGTTGTTAATGTTAAAAATATAGTAGACTCAGAGTTACAAAACATTGAAGATGGTTGGCCCTTATTGAAAAACATCCCTAATGGGCCTATCAATGTTGATGCTCTGACTGTATCACCTAGAAGCCCTAATTTTGCAATGGTCTCACTGGGAGCATTGGGGTACCTTTCTCTTAGTCTCCCACATGATCACATTGATAACATTGGATTAGCCCCAAATATGGTTACCACCCCTAAAGACAAATTGCATGCGTCTGTAACTAAAACCAATGTTTTGATTCCTAATACTATGACTAGCCAGCAACATTCTTTGACCAGTCAGGACCAACTCCCTCTAGAAAAAAAAAATGATGCTTCTCCTCCCCTGAATACAACCCCTCTAACATCAAAATAAATTTTAGTTGGTAATCAGATTGATTGGTTTCCTCATGAGAGCTCTCTTTTAGCTGTAAGTTCTATAGATAAGGATAGAATCAATGCAAATATAATGGATCAAGTTAGGCCAATTAAAACATTTATAGAGGTAACTAAGAAAGATTCAACTGAGTCCAATCCAGTCCAAGCAGTAACCCCAATAAGTTCATCAAACCCCAACAAGCAAAAACATCTCAAATTTTGGCAAACCCCTTCTAATGGCAAAAATGTATTTGATGATACTGATATTGTATCACCACAGGCAACTGAGTCCTTTTTGGAAACAAAGGCATATATTCCTATAGAATTAAATTCCATTTTAAAGAGTGGCATATATTCTCCAACCTTATCCCCCCCTACAATATCTTGTCCGGATGATGGGATTCATGTAGTTACCTACGATAATTCAGAATCAATGGAATTACTTTCTTCTCATTCTGATTCTGTGAAGATCGTTAGATCAGGAGAAATAAATATTTTTCCCTCTCCTCCTGTTGTTTAACCCTACCACCAATGGATGATTTTTTTATTGATCCAACCATAGACAAAATAGAGGATGCAAGCAAAATCATGGAAGAAGTAAGGATTATCTCAGATTATATGAGGGAAAGTCTAGTAGATGAACTGATGAATAGATTTCTAGATGAAATTTCTGATGAGGAAGAAGTTGATCGGAAAATACATCTCTTGATTAGGGAATGCCTGGAGCAGGACTCCCCTCTTACAAAAGCAGAGTTAAAGTCCTTGTTAGAAGAAGAAGACAAACTTAATGAGGACATTATTTCAAACCTAGGCCTAGATTCTTCTTTACCTAGAAAGGATTCTCCGGATTGTGCAAAAATCCTCCGTAAGAGAGGGAGGAAATCCTTTAAAGAATTGTGAACCCACACTGGGGTTGCGAGTGGCCAGGTGAAATTAACTGATATTTTTAATGTAGGGAAGGGGAAGTTCCTTCCTAATTCATTATGAATTTCCTAACATGGAATGTTAGGGGTTTGAATGCCCCTAACAAACAACGCATTATTTTGCGCTGTATTTCAAATTTTCATCCAGATATTTTGTTATTACAAGAAACCAAACTAGACCAATCTGGATATAATTTACTTAACAAAAAACTAGGGGTTAGAGAAATTTGGGGGGTTCCTGCTTCTGGAGCCTCTGGAGTAGTAGGATTTATCTGGGATCCCAGATCTATTTCTCTTTTAGGATTAGAAGAACATGCCAATTGGTGCTGTGGTAAGGTATCCAGTCTCAGATCCAACACTAAACTCTATGTCATTAATATCTATGGTCCCATTTTAAGCAGAGATAAGGAAAGAATGTGGAAGGAAATTGAAATAAAATTTAAGGAATTTGGTCAAGATATAGTAATAATAGGAGGAGATTTTAATACCATCACAAAGATTTTATTAAAAAGGGGAGGCTCTGCCCTTCTATCGAAAGCTTCCATGAACTTTAATGACTGGATTAACAAGAATCAGCTATGTGAAATAGCTACAACTGATGATTTTTACACATGGAATAATAGAAGGAAAGGTTTTAGTTTTATAGATAAAAAATTAGATCATTTTTTTGTTAGAGGAGACCTATCTCTACTCCCATTTACATTATCAACAAAGGTTCTTCCATTCTCAAGATCTGATCACTTTTCGATAGAATTAAAAATTATAACAGATAGAAGTCCAAAAAATTGTCCTTTTAAATTTGAACAGATGTGGTTAAAAAATGAAGGTTTTTAGAAATGATTAAGGACTGGTGGGAGGAGAGTGTTATAACAAGATCCAAACTATATCAGATAGTTAGTAAACTAAAAATCATCAAACCTAGATTAAAAGAATGGAACAAAGATAGCTTTGGCAATATTTTTGACACAAAATTTTCCCTTGATACGGATATGCAAGCCTTAAATGATAAGCTCATGTTAAAGGGGATGGACGTGGACCTTTACGAAGAAGAGAAACTTCTTATGAAGAAATATGAGGATGTATTAGCTAAAGAAGAGATCTACTGGCGGTAGAAATCTAGGGAAACTTGGTTAGCAGAGGGAGATAAGAATACAAATTTTTTTCACAATAGTACCAAGCAATGAAGAGGTATTAATAGGATAACATCTATCAAAGGAAAAAACAATAATTGGATCGAGGATCTTAATGAAATAGCCAAGGAAGCTGTTGAGTATTTCAAGGAGATTTACATTAAGGATGCTCTGCCAAATCCAGATTCTAGTATTCTGAATGATATCCCAAAGATTATTTCTAAGGAACAAAACCAGCAGTTGATGGCTAGAATCTCTAAAGAAGAAGTTGAAGCCACTCTGAACAAAATGAACCCGGATAAATCTTCTGGACCCGATGGCTTCCCAACATGTTTTTTTCAAAAGTGTTGGCACTTTATGGGAGATGAGATTACAGATGCACTAGATGGTATTAGGAATTCATGGAACTTACTTAAAGAGGTTAATAATACTTTCATCACACTTATCCCTAAAAAAGAAAACCCAAAAAATTTCAATGACTTTTGTCCTATTGCTCTCTGCAATACCTTATATAAACTCTTCTCTAAAACTATGTCAAGCAGACTCCAAAAACTTCTCCCATATATCATAAGCGAGGAACAATCTGGTTTTGTTCCAGGATGTTCAATTTATGATGGTATTATTATTTCCCAAGAGGAAATACACTCTGTTAAAAACAACAAGAAACCTAGTATGCTTATTAAATTAGATATTAAAAAAGCATATGACAAAGTAGATTGGGTGTTTTTAACAAATTGTCTGCTAGCCTTTGGTTTTGATAAAAGATGGGTAAACCTAATTAGAACTTGCATTTCTTCCCCTAAATTTTCCATTCTGGTCAATGGATCTCCTCGGGGATTCTTTGGTATTTCTAGAGGAATTCGTCAAGGAGATCCGCTATCCCCTTTCCTCTTTATAATTATGGCAGAAGCCTTAGGTCAAAATATTAGTAAAGCTAGGAAAGATAAACATATTCAGGGTATCCAAATTACTTGTGGGACTGATCCTATCACCCATCAATAGTTCGTGGATGATACAATGTTGTATGGGGAAAGCTCTACTGCAGAGGCAAGTGGATTTAAAGCCATTCTTGACAAGTATTCTTCTGCTTCTGGGCAGGAAATAAATAAGGACAAATCTGAAATCTTCTTTTTCAATACAGTAGCCTCTCATGAAAATGATATTTGTAAATTTTTAAATTTTAAAAAAGGTTCCCTTCCTTGAAAATATTTAGGATTATATTTGGATTTTGATTCTAGATCTTCATCTGGTTGGAATCATGCTATACAGAAGATTAAAGGAAAAATATCTTCATGGAAAGGTAAATGGTTGTCTTCGGCATGGAGGACCATCCTGATTCAATTTGTTCTCTCAGCTATCCCTTTATACCAATTAGCTTGTGTCGATCTCCCGGCTAAGCATCATAGTGAACTTAATAGGATTTTCAGATCATTCTTCTGGCAAGGGACAACGGAAAAATAGAAAATTTCCCTCATTGCATGGGATAAGGTATGTAGGCCTAAACATGAAGGAGTGAGACTCAGAAACCTTAAATTTCAGAGTAAAGCTTTTGGGACTAAACTTGTATGGAAAATGATCAACTCACCTACCCTCAAATGGGTTAAGATACTATCACACAAATACTTAAACCAACCACAACCTATTAATATTTTAAGAGAATCTAATCCCCCTAGAGGTTCAAGAATATGGAATTTTATGTTGGAATGTAAATCGATAATTCAAGATAAGCTCACTTGGAATATTGGTCTGGGTGAAGATGCTTTGTTTTGGACTGACTCATGGGAGGGACACCCAGTTATTTCTCATTTAGGAGACTGGTCCATATCTAGAGACATCATGGAATCTTCTTGGGGTACTAAGGTAAAATATTATGTAAATTTTGATATAAATTCTAAGGATGGCTGGAAATGGAAGGATTGGGATGATCTACTGTTACCTAGAATGGAAGTTGAAAAACTTAAATCAATTCTTGCTTCTAGGAATATTATTTTTAAAAAACAATTAGATAAACTTATATGGGATGGCAATAAGATGGGTCGATATAAAATAAAAGATGGCTATAATCTTCTCAGATCTAAGACTATAATTCAAAATGACCCCCCTCCCTATAATTTATTGTGGGGTAATTTCTCTATGCCTAAAGCAGGTTTCTTTACTTGGTTAGTTTGGAACAAGAGAATTTTGACTGCTGAGAGATTCCAACATATGGGCTATAATGGTCCAAGTAGATGCTCCTTGTGTGAACTACAAGAAGAATCAATGGATCATTTACTCCTAGAATGCCCCTTCTCAAGTAAAATATGGGATTGGCTCTGTGATAAACTCAATTGGAAGTCTGCCTTCCCTAACTAAATTTTAGATCTTCTGGTATCTTGGCCACATCTTAATAAAGACTCCATCTATTCTCTCTTATGGCCTCTGGCTCCTTCTATAGTTCTCTGGGAGTTATGGAAAGAGAGAAATAGGAGAATTTTTCAAGACTCCAAGATGGATGTTTCCAGCCTAATAAATAAAATTTAAAGCTCCATAATTGAAGTTGTCAATAATAAAATTATGAAATGTAATAATAAGGGAGTGATTATGACACATTGGGATGGAAGAATGAGGAACAAATGGATTGGACTTAAAATTCCTCCATTCATAGGCAATGGGGATGACCCACACTAGGATAATCAGAGATCATGTTCCTGGTCCCCTCCCCAAGAAGGTTGGTTCAAACTTAACTTTGATGGGGCATCTTGTGGTAACCCAGGTCTGGCAGGTATAGGATGCAGTATCCATGACTCAAAAGGAGTGGAAATCGCTCAATGCTGTAAATTTATAGGTAAGGAGACAAATAACAGGGTTGAACTGGAGGCTGTAGTGGAAGGATTGTCTCTCTTCCATCAGTTAGGCATAAAAAGGTTGGATATTGAAGGAGATTCTGCCATTATTATTAATGCCCTTAGGAAAGGTTCTCTTCTTAATTGGAGATTAGACTCCTTTCTCTCTTATGCACTGTCATTATGCGACTCCTTTGAACAAATCACGATTAACCATATCTATAGAGAGGGTAACTACCGAGCAGATGAATTAGCTAATCAGGCTATAGAAAATTTCCAAAAGAACAATCAATAGACCCTCAATAGTAGAAGTAAACAAAAATAAAGTGTATATTAAATAGGTAAGCAATCAAAAGAATAACAATAGGGATCTAATTTGTTTGAGGCTGAGTGTTTTAAATAACACTTTTACCGTTTTTAAGGCTTTCTCTCCTTAAACTATTTTACGTTAGGATTATGCCCATTACATCAGCAAAATAGGTGATAGCTTTCTTTTTAAACTAACCCTTAATGAGCTCTATTACTTAGTTCCAAAACAATTAATCCCTAATGTGATCTATTATATCTTTGAGCTAATAAGATATAAATTTAAAGAGATACAAGGTTTTTCTTTGTTCTTAAATCTACTTAAACTCTCATAGTTTATCATTTCGGGTTGTCTTCTATCTTATGATAGAAGGTAAGAGTTTTCTTTCAGTCTATGGTTTGAGCACGCGGGGGAGTTGGGTTGTCTCTTGGTAACTAGTTAGACTAGGAATTCTTTAAGTAAATCTACCAGTTTTATATTTCTCCCTTAGTCTTCTCTCCTTTTTTGGAGAGTTGACTCTATCATATAATCGACATTAGTACCTAACAATTTCTTATAGCTTAACACCATCAAAATACTTTAGCATTAGTATTTATTGAACATTAGTATTAGCCATTAAGGCTAGAAACCAGTCCCTAAATCTTAACTAGTAAATCCTTTGCAACAAATGATAAATTGCAATACAATAAGAGAAAATTATATTAGACTAATACTTCGGAAGCAATAGCCATCATCATGAAAGAAAGTGTTTCATTTTAATGGTACATATAAACCTCTTTAAGAGTGATGAGTTATCTCTACTCCTCTCTCATCCTTTTCAGATCATGATTACAAAGTAATTATTTTTGAATAAGATAAGTACGATTTTCACACTCCTACCTCATCTAAAGATTTCGAGATTGAGTTACGCTAGATTGTAGGTACTTGTGCAATTAAGGAGAAGTTAAAATATTGATCTAAAACCACATGTCTGATCGCCCATAATAAATATCTAAGTGGCGTGAGGAAAAATCTTTACCTAGGGTCTGCAATTAAAAAAGTGATCAATATAGGGTTAAGCATTTGGTTCCCTACCTTAAATATAGAGGAAAATTAAGAAGCATTATCAAGAGACAGCTAAGAGAATTCAGAGCAGTGAAGAGATTTTACAAGTGAGATGGAAACCAGGCTAATTACGTTTCCATTAGGCATCTATAGGTCTATGGATTTTCGAGGAACAATAAAGCTTGAATGATGGAATAAGATTTTGAAGCCCATTCCAGAAGCCGCAAGGAGGGCTATGGAAAAGGGCTTAGGGGACGCCCATTTTGATAATTCCTGTACCTTTAGAATGAATGGTAACATAGTAGGTCTTTTCATCACTTTGGAAAATTATGCTCGCTGGAAGAAGAATGAGATTATGGAAGTCACTCAGTTAACCTTTTCAGACGATATCTTGGGAGGTCTGGAAAATATGGTTTATAGTATCAGCAATCAGTTAACTATCCCTTTTGCGGAAGTAATAATGAACATGAAAAAAGAAAAATTGAAGGATATCCCCAACAATCAACGAGTACCTATGTTAGTCATCAAAGATGAAAAGAGCTTCGACACTAATTGGCCCGAAATGCAAAGGAATTTGGACTTTTTGTTCAAACAAATGCTTAAAAGGGATATGGATAAAGATGTGCTCCTCAAATACTGGAGGGATGAGGGCATTGAAATCCCAGAGAATCTGGATGACCTGGATATGGAAAATTTCCGCATTTTGGCACCATCGGTAAAGAAATGTTCTAGATATGTGCAGGATTCGGTAGAGGAGGAGGTGGTCATCATCATCGTCAAAAAAGGCGAGGGGGACTGGAGCTGTGACCTGTTCAAGAAAGACTAAAAGAAACATGCAGGTGATCATAAGGGTTCTCTTTTAAATAGTTATAATTATAGTAGTTAATAGTTGTCCGCATATTGTTTTTATAAGCAGGTAAAACATTAAAAGCTTTCATTTTGTAATATGAAATCTCAGTAGAATATGGGTTTGTAATTAAGTACGTAAGTAAGGTAAGTACTATGGATTAGTGGAACATTTACTCTGTTACAAAGTATAAAAGTAATATCTAAAGATAGTATGTTTTAAGTATTAGGATGTTATTTCCTCTTGGTTATAAATTAAAACTTCTTCTTTGTTATATGATAGAATTAATATATTCAAAGAATAGATTGGAGTATAAGTATTGAGAATTCTCAAATGATTTTTTAGCAATGGTAAAAGATAGTCAGCAGATTTCTAGTTGGTATTTGGAAAATGAATGTCATTCAGATATTTGGTTTGTGGAGGTTGCATACTTGATGAAGTTAGGTTTTATGTAACTTTTATTTTTTGTTTTTAAAACAGATATATTAGATGTATAATCATATTCATATATATATATATATATATATATATATATATATATATATAT
>MU222919.1:765397-792546 GCA_018584345.1 Thuja plicata
TATAATAAACCCTTCATAACCATTTGAAGGATCCAGGATTTCAAGCTTAAAGCGCCATTACTCTGTCAACATTCAAGCTATCTTGCGATCACACACACATATCAATTGTCAAATTCTCGACGCTTCTCAAGTCATAGACGCTGCCCAGCCAATACTGAGCATCAAGAACAGCGTTTCGGAAGGAGTAGAGAGAAATAATAGAAGCTTCAAGCATCGAAGGGTTTGCATTCGTGTGTCTTCCTTTTTGTTGTTTGTACATTTTATTGCTCATGTTTCTGTTATTCGTTTAGTAGTCATTGCGTATTTGATTTGCATTCACTTGTGAACCTTGGCTACTAACCCCCGCCCTTGGAAAGCTGTGGGAAACGGGAGAGAGAGGCGTACGCTTGGATACTGAATTGACCTTCTAATTCTTTCTGGCTTCTCCTTCTGATTCTGTGGTTGAAGGAGTATCTTCACCTACCTCCACTATGATGGGAGACACTCTCTTGGGGGAATCTTGGGTAGGGGTACCAACTAGTACATCTACTGTGACTGCTTTTACTGACCTCTCTGGTTTTACATCTTTGGTGAGCCCTTTTGTTGCCCCGATATTTGGGAGTGGACCTTCTCCACAAGTATTCTCTAACGTGATTGTTATCTCAAGAGGTTCATCATGTCCTCTTTCCGGCTGGGTTGATCCTTTGGCAACAATTGGGATTGTTACTGATGAAGTGGTTGCAGTACTAGCAGTGTCTTTTTCCAGAGTTTGCTGAGTAGGTGGCTTCCTTTCTGATCTCTTCCTTTGGCCTACGGTCCATTCAACCCATTGCTCTGTTCTCTTATAGATACCCCACATTAGAGTTGGTAAATCGCTAATGACTTTGTCCAGCATGGGTTCAGAACTGACAGGGGTGAGCTTTATCTCCTCTGGATATGTATCATCATACATATGATTGCCATCGTCTTCTAGCCCCTCCACTGAAATGTTAACATTGAACCTTTTGATTTGTTCAATGGTTAACCGAGCGTAGAATCTCTCTCTGCTTTCCAGATCATCCTTGCAATTTTCCCAGTAGTCTTCTATATCATGAACATGATGAATTGCACGACTCATTTGCAATACATCTCTGGCATAGTTCACTGGATCATATTGCGGTCTCAAGACATCATAGGTTACCAAAGAAAACTTCTTTGACAATGTATTAAGAACATTCTTCGCCACTGACCAGGATGCACAACTGTAAGCCCCGATGGTCATGGGGAAATTGTATCCCTTCTTCTTAGCTTTAGCACAGAGCAAGTTCACCTAGAGTGCTTGCCTCATTACTTCAATCAACACGATCATATCAGTAGGATACCTAGGCAGCTTCAAAGGGAAATCATCAAAACCTGCAAGACAAATATATGAGAAACCTCTAAATTGAATGAAATAACATCCAAATTGGCTGATGAAAGCCATGGCTTCGGGAGAGAATCTCCTTTCTGGACAATCTTGTAACTCCCTGTACAACCTTATTGTGAATGCATCATTAAGCCGAAGGTACTCAGCATAACTATTATGTAATTTCAAAGAGGGGAAAAATTCATAACTCTTGACATCATCAGGAAAGTCTTCTAATCTGGGAAGACCTGGCCAAATTTGGAGTGTAGCCAGAATGTATAAGAGAATTGAAGACAAGTAAAATTCATTCTAGCATTTAGCTCTATCTAGGGCTTCCAAGAGGTTCTCACTTACCATAAACACCCAATCTATGAAGTGGTGATGGGAACAGATTACCTGAACCAAAAAGAAGTGATGGTCAACAAAATTGAGTGCCTCACTCTCACCTCTGATCCTGTGGAGCAACACCAGGATGCCAACAATCTCTGGCTTCAGATTAGTGTCAAATAATGTCTTTCGCAGCTTTCCTTTGGCTCTCTTAGGTTCTTGAAACCACGCTTTCAATATCTCTTTCTTCCAGACTAAATTTTTAGCAATATACTCAGTCACCGCTCGACTATATGTCATTTCTAAATACTCGGCTTGCTCTAGAATGCAAAGCGAGTCCTGGACCGATTTCCTGTCGATAGATAACAACACTGTATCGTTGGGCAAGAGAATTTTCTTGGTGTCTGGGTTGTATCAAGTGATGCATTCCTAGATTAATTATGGGGCTTGAACAGCCATGGGAAAGCCAGCGGCCTCACCTAATCCGCTCTCTTTCAACTTCTCTATAATAGGATGTATCTTGTCCGCTTTAAATCTGTTCTGGAAGTTCTGCATGTCAAAGAACTTCAGGGATGTATCCAAAATATTATACCATTTGGAGGTAATTCCGTTCATCCCATCGAACCCCATGAACCTAGAGGCCATGCTTATGATGATTCATATTTATAAATTGGAAATATCTCTTAGGGATGCAGGAGCAAGGAAAAGATAAAATATGAGACTTTGAATTCAAAGCAATTTGGCAAACAAATGGTGGTTCTTGTTCGCAACTTTCAACTGATTTAATAAGTTTTGAATTCTTACCATTAACGGTCAAATTCCTACACCACATGAATGAAAAGACCCCAACATTAATGAAAAATCCTATTATGAAATAAAACGGCTTTATTTGAATTAATTACCTTGCTTTTACGGGCCGTTAAGGAATGTCTTTTCACTTTTAGTAACTGCAACGGTAACTTTTCTGAGGTAGCAGAAAATCAATTTTCCGCTTCTCCTTTGGTGGAGAAGTGCTTTTGGAGTGCTCTCAGTTCAGAAGTCGGCCAGGGGAAGTATTTAGTCTATCAAGATGCCAAAATGGCGTGTGCCAATGTCATCTGCCTTCTTTATATCTCAGATACTTTATGAGATAGGTTCTTCTTCGAAATCACTTTATTTAGATGATTTGGCAGAAAACATACCCCGTGGGTCAAAACCCGCCTGTAGGAGTAGCGGAGAAGCCATTTTCTGCTTTTCTTCCTTTGGCTTATTTCCACAATTTCTTTATATTGAATCATTCCCTTTGGCTTGTAGAGGTGTAATCCAGACACGATAGCCCTTCTTAAGTCTAAAGGATCCATTTTAACACTATACTTCTCGCTGAGGCATCACCTAGTAGTCGTCGACAGAATATACACTCTGTTGATACTTTTCCGCCAGTGGAGAAGCTCGAACCCGATTCTCCGCAAAGCTGAAAAATGAAGAATTATGGCTACATACCTCCATTGTGTATAATACCAATGTTAGAAATCTTCGAACCACAACCTTTACCGGATGAGGAACTTAACCTACCTAAATAATACATGAACTTAGATGCCCATTCCCTCCGGCTACAAAAGAGAAGGCAATTGGTAAAAAATTTGGTAAAGGCTCTCTAGTCTAAGGGAAAGATTTCTAGACTTAGACTCAGGACTAACAAGAAGCTCTTTACCCACCACTATACATTAAACACCCACTTTTGTCTGAAATGTATGTGGACCAAAAGTGGGGAAACACCCTGGCAGGTCAATATTTGATGGTGTTATAATTATTCAAGAAGCTATCCATTATATTCAAAATATCTTGGAACCGAGCATGTTAATAAAACTTGACATAAAAAATGCCAATGAAAAAGTTAACTGGAGGTTTTAATGCAAATATTTGGATGCATTCAATTTCTCTTAATAATGGATTAAGTTAATTTTTTGTTGTATTTCCAGTCCCAAATTCTAAGTTTTGATCAGTGAGACTCCTAAAGGGTATTTTATCCCTTCTAGAGGCCTTAGGAAAGGGGATCCCTTTTCCCTCTTTCTTTATATTATGATGGCATAATCATTAGGGACAAATATAACAAAGGCCCAAAATCATAATTTAATCAACGAAGAAAGATTATGGAGGGCATTACTAACACCACTCATCAGCATTTTGCTGATGATACCATATTATAAAGCAAAGGCATGAGGTAGGAAGCTAGAAAATTCAATGAAATCCTTAGTAACTATTCCAAAGCTTCTGGGCAAAGAGTTAATATAGATAAATCTGAAATCTTTTTTTTCCATATAGATAACAAAGAGGAAACAACAATTTGTAATATTATGGGTTTTAAAAATGGATTATTTACCAACATTTTTTTTGGAATTCCCTTGGACAAAGGAACGAGAAATAATGAGTTGTGGAAACCACTTGAGAAGAAAATAGACCAGATAATGGATAGCAGGAAAGGGAAATGACTTATATCAGTTAGAAATTCTATCATGTTGAAATCAATTTTAGAAGCTCTGCCAATTTATCAAATGTCATGTCTCTCTCTTACATAAGAAACAAAGATATTTTAGAGAAGAAAATGCGTACCTTCTTTTGGAAAGACAATTTAGAGAATAAATAAATGACATTAATTAGTTGGGATAAGTTATGTTGACCCAAAGAGTTTGGTGGTATTGGCCTCAAAAATCTGAAAACTCAGAATAGGGCTCTTGGAGCCAAACTTGCATGGAGAATGCACAAGGAATCAAAGTGCAAATGGGTTAGAATACTCAAGAAGAAATATCTATGCATTGATTCACCATAGAGTTTCTTTAGGATGACAAACCCTCCAAAAGGTTCTAGGTTATGAAATTTTATATTAGAATCGTAGACGTCTAAAAATGTCATTCAAAACTTATATTAATTAAATTCAATTTAATTAATATACCTATTAATATTATAATTAATTTTAATTAATTAATTATATTTGTTATATTCATCCACCTATTTAATTAAATTTATTTAGTTAAGTGGGCTCATTATCCTATGATATTTAAATTTTATTTAAATGCTTCCCCCTAATGTATTTAATTTTAATTTAATACCCGATTCTCCATAAAAGTCCCCTTTTGAATCAATTCTATTTATTTAAATCCTTCCATTTACCTTTTTCTTCTAAACTTGTTTTAAATTAACTTAGCTTAATTCAAATCCTAAAACCTAGCCTACACCCATCACTCTCATCCAACTAAGCCTACTTATTAATTAATCTTGATTAATTAGACTACAAAGGTGATTCATAATTTATTAGTGCCCAATATGTTTCTCACACATGTGTGAGAAACTCATCCCAGGGAAGCCACCGAACTTCCTTCAATTCTCCAAGTACCCTCTTACACCTTTTTCGCCCCATTCCTTTCCTGAATGTTTCTCACACACGTGTGAGAAACCTTAAGCCTCTCAAACCTTAAAATCTCAAGTTTATTTTTTGCATGGCTTGTCCTTTAGCCCATGTGTCTCTTATTTGGATCCTATGTGGATGCCAGATAGGTGTCACCTCATCCAATCCTAGATCCTTCCTCCTAAAATCTATAAATAGGAGCCTTTCCAATAGCAAATCCACCCATTCTAGTTGCATTGTTATCAAGCTAAAATATTTCTAGAGCACTTTTAGAGATTATATGCTAGTTTCATTTCTACATCTTAAATCTTGTATATGAATATCGTGTTAGATCATATTATTCTTGAATCATGTTAGTTTTATAGTTGCATTTTCATCCTTAGCTTCATAATCTCATCATTTTGGTTGAATGTTTGTGGCTAGTTCCTTATACTACTTTACAAGTCATTTAACCTCCATTAGTTTGCATTGTAGAATCACCCATTCAAGTAAGATTGCATAGTGGGATTTGATATTGTATTGGGAGAGCACACCCATAATAATCTCTAAGATCAAATCAACAAGGCTTGGGTGCACTTGTTTGGGTCATTTGAGGTTGTGGAGAGAGATTCTTGTGTTATCTGTTTAAGTTTACATACATGTTTTGTTTTATTTGAACGTTGACCCACTCGCCTTTACATGTTTGAGCTTGTTCTACACAAGTAGATTTCCCCGCATACATTTTGGCATGCCCAGTGGAACCCACAATCCTAAAAATCAACATGAATCACTAAAAAATTGTGCCTTGAAGGTTCAAAACATGCATCGACGTCTCTACCTTGCACAGAGGCATCTCTGCTCTCAACCGTCGTCTGTGTAGATCAACATCCACGCAGATCATCATTTGTGACCTATGATCGTCATCTCTTCCCTATTAAAAGTCACATCAATTTTCAAGATTTCCTAACTTGTTTTCAGTGGTTTCAATAATTTTTTACTTTCATTTTTTTGACAGGTATCTAGTTTTACGAAACTAGATGCTGCCAAAATTTTGAATCTCACTGGTAACAATCAACTAACTCCTTTTATTTGTAGATTGGCGTCTTCACTCTGAAAACTTATGTTTGCGTAGTTGAGCATCTTCGCAACTAGCGTATGCACTCCTCAGGGTAAGTGTAGGTAAAACTTAGCACGTGCTTAATTATTCTCAATTTTCTGTAACTTTTGGTTAATTGGCATCTTCGTTTGAGAATAGATGTCTCCGCCATATTGTAGAAATTCTAAATTTTTCTAAGTTATGTGTTACTAATCAATTTATTGTTGTAGCATTCTGAGTCTTGAAGACCTTCATTTTCAAACTACTAACCCTTCGTACAGGATTCCTTGGAGGTTTAGTTAGTCTTTTGGGAAATAAATCTTGAATGCACATAATCATTTGTCTTTGAATGCATGTTGTTCTAAAAATAACAAACATCTAATCTTGAATGCTTAATGTGTGAACATACAGTTGGCATTTGAATGGTCATCTCATGTTTTGGAAAAGTGAACTCTTGAATGCCCTTAAACACATTTAATTGATGCATAGAATAGATTGAACCCAGTTTCTCTAAATAGGTTTCAATTTGCAAAGAACTCCATGTTTGATGTGTTTGGAGAATTTTTTTCTAAAAACTTTTCATTCAAGATATTTGTGTTAGAAACTCATTAATTTACATGATGGGAGAATAAATTATAGTCGTATCCTCTCCCCTCACCTTTGGAGAACTTGGGTGAAGAGAAAGCTTATCTTATTCTTTCTTCTAGAGAGGCCTATATAGAGGGAGCACTTCCCCTTTAGAGGACAACCTCAAATAGGTAAATACCCTGGTTGGTATATAAATAAGACATTGAATAAAAAATTGTCTTATCCCGCCAAGATCGGGTGTTGTATGTGTTTGATAGTTTGGATTGGGTGAATAATGTCTAAGGAGCCGACATGGTCCACTAGAGACTTAAGTGTCTCACATGCCTACAAATTGAATGGGAGGACACCATAGATCTTAAGAGAAGATGTTAACAAGTAGCCTACCTGGTTCAACTCTGAATGGTGACTTATTATAGTGCAAGGGGAGGGAAGATTCACCCCTAAAATCCCATCATATGTATCCTAAGATATTGTGTTGTAAAAGAGATCCTTGTAGAATGACAACAATGCCTCAAAAAAGGCAAAAACACGAGCACCCTTTTGGGGGTGACACTATTGTGTGAGATGAAGGCATACCAAGCAATGGGGCTATAATATTTCATCTGAAGCAAATTCATTAGGGTAGAAAGTGCTTGAATTGTCTTCATTTTTTTCACGTAGTGAAAACAATGAAGATGTCTTGAAAAATCCATTTTGAACATACAGAAACAAAGTTCTAAATTTTATCAGCTTTTCAAAATCACAATTTCTTGTCTCCTGCAAGGTTGTTTTTTCCCTTGCAGGACATTTTTCAGACACCTATTTGTAAAGTGAATGTTCCAAATTTGATTCAAGGTATACTTAGCGTAGTCAATGCCTTTGATACATGTTGAAATGAGTTTTTTTCATTGAACAAATTTGAACAAATCAATCAATTTGAGCTTCCAAAATTTTAATTTTTGTAGGTTATGTCTGATCCTGAAAAGCACAAGAAAGTCAAGGTTCAATTACCCCTTGCCTACAAAGAGAAAAATTCAGCTCACCGAACCATTTGAAAAAAATAACGTGTCATGCGAGTAACCCAAATTTGTGCCAAACAAGCTGAGATATATGACATGATGATATTCAACAACAAAGTTTCCAATATCATTTCCAAACTCAAAGTGAACCAAAATTTCATTGTGTCTTCTAGAGAGACCTATGACGAGAAGAAATAGAGATTTCCATCACTTCTTAAATTCTTCACCACTCTTGTCTTTCATAGGTCCTGAATCTTCCAACTTTTGACCTAGGAGCACCATCATCCTTACAAACTTAAACCTTGTTGTATTGATTGATCCACATCTTAATCAGAGTCAAGAACAACCTCATCAATCAAATCAATTCTTCACACCTTCATTAATATCCCATAAATATTTATGTTTGAATATTTTATCAAAGTGTCTTTGAGATCCTTATCCCTAGCAATCCTAATTGAATTGTATTACTTAAGAACATTTTCCTTCTTGAGTAACCAATTTAATATAAATATCCTCTTTTTCTTGAGGTAACCAGTCTATCTCCAAGTAGAAGAGAGATATCATCAAAGCATCCATTCATTGTGCTTAAACAAAATCTCATTTTACTAAGGTTATCCAAAACCTTCATCATTCAAATTAAACTAAGGCTCTTCCCTCATAATCCAATCATCAAATCAATCATCCCTGAGGCCCTGCCCTCACAAGCAAACAAGTCCAAACATTTTATCCTAGTCCTAAGTTAATTCTTCATCCACCATTAAATCATTCATTCAACCATTTCTAGACTTCATCTTTCATCCTTCATCATTTCAAAGGTCCCTATTGTATGGTTGTATTAACTCGATTGCAAGCTTAAAACATGAGGCGCACTCAATCTAACTCACATGACAATGAGAATACTTTTTCCCACACATGATTCCAAAGCAATGAGGTACAAGTTATGGGCATTACCAACAAATTTTAAGAATAGGAATTGGTGGATCAACTTGAAAGACTTTCTCAGGTGGATGCCTTTCTTAAAGATCCATACAACATAGAAATGGTTGAAAGTGCTATTAGTCCATAACAGGGTTGAAATATTCATGAATCTTGTTTAAAATGGTGTCACGATACCCGCTAATTTTGATGAGACCTTACTCTACAACAATATCACCAAGGCTACAGTCTTTGTCAACACAGCTAAAGCTTCAACATTCAACGCAACATCATCACAAGACAAAGGCAAGGCTACTTCTAGTGGGCCTTCTACATCATTTCCTACATCACCTAGAAATAAACATTTCAATTAACAAATGAGGAGATCCAACAAATCCTTAGTGTTATACCCAACATGACCTCAGATAATAGCACCCACACCATGACAAACATATACTTTGTCGTGGGCACTAGTGTCTTGAACATAGGTCAAACTTCATTCCCTCAATCCACCAAGTCTCATTATCACACTTCACATTCTCAACATCCTCCATTAAGACATCTGCTCAACAAACATCTCAAGCTTATCATTACACACCTCCTCATATGCTTAGACTTAGATCAACAATTTTTTTAGCCTCACAATGCGAAGGAGGATAATCTTTTGGAACAAAATTCACACATCACAATGCTCCTAATCTATCTCAACACGTCAATGAACTCAAAAGCCTTGTGGATATCATGCAAAATGGTGGGAAGAAAGAGTTCTCTTTTGATGAAATATGTCCCTACCCATTTGACAAATCAATCACCATGCAACCATTTCCCCCAAACTTTGATATTCCTAAATTTTAAAAATACAAAGGGGAAACATTTCCGGTCCAAAACCTTAAGGAATTCTATGTTGCATGCCAAAAGGTCTCCTATAATGAAAATTATCTAAAGAGAATCTTCACTAGGAGTCTTGGGGGGGTGGGGCGCTCTTGAGTAGTTCATGGCCCTTCCGCATGGGTTTATATCTACCTTCTCTGATCTTGTAGAGAAGTTTGTTGCATAATACTCTTAAAACATCAAACATCGGGCATAATTAAGTGACTTGTGCAACACTAAGAAAAGAAATGGAAAAACCTTTGCCAATTTCCTACAAAGGTGGAGGCACCTCACAAACTGGATGCCTTGGAAGATACTTGAGCAACACTTGATTGACATCTTCACTAGGAATTTGGAATCTGAGATGTCGTTCCAAATGAAAATGGCTTCATCTTACACCTTTGAGTTTGTTGTTAAGAAAGGGGAGAACATTGAGGATGAACTCTTTCAAAAGGGTACTGTTAAACAATACCCCTTATAATAATGGAAAAACCTAAGTTTTGGACCAAAAACAAACAAGTTGTCAATGATGGAGTGATTGATGCCAAACATGTTCAAAATTTCCAAGCATCCAATCAAGGCAATCAAAACAATCGCAATAATCGCAACAACAACAATCAGAACAATACATCACAGCAACAACAGTCACAAAAACAACTGAATTGCAATCAATCCAACTTGTTTCCATGCAATAACAACAACAAAAATAATAACAACAACAAAAATTCCAAAACATGACAACATCAAACATACACTTTTCTTGCAGAACCTCTTAGCGTCATCTTTTGAAAGCTTGTTGATCAAAACCTAATGGTGTTCCCAAGATCTAGACCATATGATGAAATCAAACTAAGCCTAATTTCTATAAGTATAATGAGTACTATTATTATCATCGCATTAAATGTAATGACACCAAGAAATGTATGAAGTTGAAAAACTTTGTCCAGAACCATATTGATAATAGAAATATCAAAGTTGAAGGACAGACACCATCATCATCAAATTCTCAACTCAATATTTATAGTACTCATTTCCTCAAGCATGACTAGAAAAATTCCTCATCTACAAAGGTCATGCCATATGACTACTCTACTAACTACATCATGTGTTTTGACTCATTATGTGCCAATTTTGAAGAAAATAACATCTTTGGCTTTGATTCCCTAAGTGGCCGCATTGAAGAATTTGAAAACCATTTATACACCCTCAAGTCTAAGGGTGCATATTGTAATGCCACCACTCGCAAAGCTTGATTTATCATTCAAGCTAATAATCTACTAGTTTCTCCGTCCACTTCTGCTAGACTAGCTTTGTGATATGACCTTCTGTTATAAATTGGAAAGACTCCTACACTGACATCCATCCTTAAGTTCCTTCGTACTTCACCTATCCACAAAGATATCCTTGAGAAGGATCTTCTTAAGTCACATGTTCCTAACAATATCAATGCATCATAATTGCAATCCATGATCAATAACTTATCCACACAACAATACCTGATGTTCATAGATAAGGACTTTCGTGGTCCTAACCCACATCATCAAAAAAACCCTATACATTGAGGCCCTCATCCATCGTCACAAAGTAAAAAGGGTCCTTATAGATGGTGGATCTGATTTGAATCTTTTTACCTTAACATTAATAAGACAATTGGGACTCATTGATGATCTTCTAGATGTATCAAAGAGAATAACAATCAAGGCATATGATGACAGAGGAAGAAATCCAAGGGTTTGATCACATCCCCTCTTCAAGTGGGTCCTGCATTGATTGAAACTACTTATCAAGTCATCTATCTTGACTTAACCTACAATATCCTCCTTTAAAGGCCATGGATACATGCTATTTCAGGTGTACCTTCCATGTTCCATCAATTCTTGAAGTTCCCACATCAAGGTCAAAAAATCACCATCTCTGGAGATCCTGAGCCCTTCCAATATTATAATGACTGGAAGGAAAAAAAACTGACTTTTGTCCATTGAATGAGTTTGTTAGACTTGATGCTAATGAGTATTCCACCAAATCCTCTACTAAAGAAATTGACAAACCATCAACTAATGAGGTCTCTACATCTGAAGATCCTAATGGAAAAGAGAAATCCTTTGAGGAAAATATCCCCAAATCTGAGAAGAAAGTTAAATTTACTGACCAAGTAATGGGAGAATACAAGTTCGAGAAAAAAATTTGCATTGTCCAACTCCCTCTGTCCCCCAAAGTCTCATGGTAGACCTTCCCAACTCTTTTCTAAGAATAAAAAAGGTATCATGGAATGCAAAAAGACTACTTTTGAAGATTAGGGATCCTTGACAATGAACACATGGAATCAAACACCCTATCATGGCTCTACAAAGATGGAGAAGATGAAATTGTAAAAATACCTAAAGGAAAGTATGTTAAGGCCACTCCCATTGTTGAAAGTATGGGATATCATGGAACAGGCCTCAGTGCACAAGAGCAAGGTATGAAAGAGACAATCAAAGCAACTAGTTACCCCTGCGGTAGAGGATTGGGCTCCCTAGAAACCAAGGTGCCCTTAACCGATGCATGTGAGGTTTCTTCTTATTTAGATGTTGAGGATTAATTCTATGAAGTTCCCTTTGATTATATTGAAAATGAGCTCATCTATACCAACCATGTCCTTACCATCACCAAATTTGACCTTTCATCTGCTAGCCTCCCACTCAAACACCCTAAACTCGTTGATTGGGATCAACAAGACTCACCACCAACCTTGGATATGTGTGATTTGGATGGGGTAGCTTTAGCCCTCTTTGGCCTAAGAGATATCCAAGAATACAAACATGAAATCCATTACAATAATCAAGCCTACTTGGGTAGACAAGTCAAATATCTTAGTCGCAAAAGTGAAAAACAAGATAAAAATTTAAAAAAAAAAGACAATAAAATATCCCCTAGTTAAAACCTTTGTAAGGAACCTTAGGATGAATAAAAATATAAAATAGAGGACTCATCTTCTAGTGAAAACCTTTCTGAGGTGCTAGAAGAGTAAGAAGTTGACTTGCCTTTCAGGTCCTTATCACCAAATAAATCATCTATCCTTATTGAAGATACATCATAAGTCAACCTTAGAACAATTGAGGATCCTAAGATCATGTTCATAGAAACATCTCTCAATGAGCAAGAAAGGAAAGACGTGACTAAATTTCTCCATAAGGCACAAATAAAATTCACATGGACTTACAAAGATATGCCTGGACTGGACCTTGATCTAATCGTACATCACCTTGCAGTAGATCCTGAAGTAAAACATGTCAAACAAAAACTATGAAAGATGCATCAACGGGTGGCCTTGTTGGTCAAAGAAGAGTTATAGAAATTTTTGGATGTAGAATTCATCAGATCGATAGACTATCCTGAATGGGTCTCCAAAATTGTACTAGTAGGTAAGGTTGTTGGGGGAATTCACATCTTTTTAGATTTCATAGATTTAAACTTAGCACGTCTCAAGGATGATTTTCCACTACCAAACATATACATCATAGTGGATTTGATGGTAGGACATCAAATATTATCACTTATGGATTGGTTTTTAGGATACAATCATATCAGAATAGCATTAGAAGATCAACACAAGACCACATTCACTACACCTTAGATTACTTTATGTTACCAAGTCATGACATTTGGACTCAAGAATGCTAGAGAAACTTATTAGTGTGTTGTGACAACCATCTTTCATGACCTCCTACATGATATCATGGAATATTATGTGTATGACATATTAGGAAAATCCAAGACAAGAGAATCACATATCTCCATCCTCACAACCATCTTTGGCAGGCTAGAGAAATACAAGGTTTGACTGAATCCTAAGAAATGTGTCTTCAACGTACAATCAGGGAAGTTGTTAGGCTACATTGTATCTCATAAAGGAATTGAGGTGGACCCAAAGAAAGTGAAAGTTATCCTAGAGATACCACCTCCTACGAAACTAAGACAACTTCACAGCCTACAAAGAAGACTCCAGTCTATCTACATATTTGTGTCACAGCTAGCAGATAAAGTTCATCCCTTTTCTCACTTATTGAGAAAAGATACCAAGTTCATATGGGATTTATTATGCTAGAAATCCTTCAAGAAGCTCAAGCAGCATCTAGCTAGTCTACCAGTGTTAGTCCTACATGTTCCAGACCGACCTCTAATTTTATACATATCTGCCACTATTGTTGCACTGGGTGCTATCCTAGCATAACTAGATGATAATGAAAAAGGTTGATCAATCTACTACCTGAGCAAGAACACTAGTCAAATATGAGTTGAATTATAAAATAATTGAGAGATAATGGTTGGTCATTTTCTTCTCTACATAGAAAAATCATCATTACATGATTAATCATAAAACAAAACTCATTGCAAAGATTGATCTACTGAAGTACCTGTTATCTAAAGCCACCCTTACTGGTCGTGTTGATAAGTGGGTTATGATCCTAGGTGAATTCAATATTGTGTATGTAGATAGAAAAACTATCAAAGGAAAAGAAATCACATATCAGCTAGTTAAATCTCCTCTTCCAAGGGATCATCCTATAGTAGAAAATTTTCCTGACGAATCCATCATGAATTTCACCTCGAGTATACAATGAAAACTCTATTTTGATGGATCTTTTACAAGGAAAGAATCAAGGGCACGAATCTTGTTTGTAACACCACAAGATGATCTTATCCATAAATCTTATAAGTTGACATTCACATGCATGAACATTGCAGAGTATGAGGCCTTGGTAACAGGACTTTGCTTAGTCGTTCAATGGAAAATCACTATTCTACTTGTCTTCAATGACTCTTAGTTGGTTATCAAGCAAGTTAATGATGAATATCATACAAAGGATGATAATTTTATCACTTATCACATAATGTTTGAGGATATGAGAGAACACTTCATAGATATTATATTCCACTAGATACCTAGAATGAACAATAAAGTTGTAGACGCCATGGCCACCATTGGTTCATTTATCTCTATCCCTAAACACAGTCACAGGTGCAAATTTCTTGTTGAGAACCTTATGGTCCCCAATGTTAGAATCCAAAATGATGTGCGTTATTGTTGGTCATGATTCTCCTTGGAACCAAGAGGTTTACTCTTACCTCCGCAATGAGATCATTTCTCTTTAGCTCACACCTAACCAACATCAAACCTTCATTCATCACCCTTCCTGATACACTATCTTCAGTGATATCCTCTTCCAAAAATAATTCGATGAAACCCTTTCCAGGTGTATTGATTTGGAAGAAGCTAAAACATTGTTAGAAGAGGTTCATCAAGGAATCTGTGGAGCTCACTCTAGTGGACTCACTCTAGCAAAGAATTTGCTGCAAGCAAGTTACTATTGGCCGACCATGGAATAGGATGCCTATAACTATGTAAATAAATGTTTACCTTGTCAGCAACATGGTAATTTGATACATGCACCATCCCAATCCCTTTAGCCCACCATCACACATTGGCCTTTCTCCCGCTGGGGACTTGACCTTGTTGTCCAGATATTTTCAAACTCCTCCAATGGACACAAATACATCATTGTCTCTATTGAGTACTTCACCAAATAGGCTGAGGCCATCTCCCTTACTTACACCACTAGAAAATATATTTCAAAGTTTATTTTGAACTCTATTATCTGTCGCTATGGCATTCGTCAGGACATTATCACTGATAATGGGACCCCTTTCAAAAACAAGGATGCTAAAAAGTTATGTAAGAATTTTGGAATTACCCAACATTGTTCCTCCAAGTACTTCCCACGAGGTAATGGTCAAGCAAAGGCTACAAATAAAATTATCCTAAAAATCCTCAAGAAGATAGTTGATGACTCTAGGCCTACCACACTTCCATTTGATGTCTAAGTAAGAATATCAAGTTTCTCTATTATAATAGCTTGAAATCCTTTATGAGAGGTTCCTTAATGCCCTAAACCACCTCAATTTGTATCAAAATCCCCTGCACTTATATTTCAATAAAAATATCAAACCCGATGAGTTTGAAGTTGGTGATCTTTTCCTGCAGCACAACATGAAGAACCTCTAAAAGCGTGAAAAGAAAGGAAAGTTTAAGCCTAACTAATTGGGACCATTTGTGGATATAGCTAAATTTGGATCTAGAGCATATCAAATAGATCCTATCCCCGATCCTATAAATTTCATGCACCTCAATTGCTTCTATTCATAGTTCATCATAAAGTTCCTTCCTATACAACAAAAAATTGGCAAAAGTCCAAAAACAATATAAAATGATCCTAAAAAAAATCTAAAAGCCAGAAAAGGACCTAAAAAAATCATTATCCAGTGAAAACCTAGGAAACATGCACCCTGATAATACCCAAAAAAAAATTAGAAAAATACAAAAATAAAAAGTAAAGTAAAGAGAAATAAGATGTCCAATGGTTAAAACTTGGTAATCAAGCGCCTTGGACAAGTACCATGGTGAAAAATTGCCTTAGGTTCCATGCATAGAAAATTTGGATCCTCCATCTATCAAGTTCACTTTCCATCATCCCACCCATTTACAATTCATTCATTCCCACCCCTTATCTGTGTGAGAATTCTATCGAGTCACATTGCATTTGTACTATCCTATTGTCACTCTCACTTCATGTCATTTCACCTCATTCACCCCACCAACCCTCTCACCCATTCACAGTGAGGCATTATTCATGATCATAATAAGGACCCCCCATTAGTTTCAAATCATCCCATTACACCGAGCTTAACCCATCAAACTGAGCTTTACCACATTATACTAAGCTTATCTCAGACACTTTGACCACGAGTATTACACAATAAATTCTAAGATCAACTTTATGAGTTACTTTTTTTATTTTAGAGTTGTTGCTAGTGAATACCCATTTTGACATCAATCAATCTTGGCCTGTAAGGATGCCTCCTTCCCGCATCATCTTTTCAATCCTACATCACACAATCTTGTTCATGGCAAAAAAATTGGAATGAATGATTGCATGGTCATAAGGCCTTTTTGTTGATTTTATCTTTGTGTTTCAATAGAGCCTACTCATAATTTCCTCAATCTTCAATATCTTGCTGCATCTTGAATAACGTATATTGAAATCCATGCTCTTTATGGAATTATTTGTTTATGGGTACTTTAGTGAATCTTTGTTGATTATGCAATTTATGGTTATGCATGTCTCATCGAGGGCAAGGTTTTGTGCACTTCTACCAAGTCCTAAAAGTAATTGGGTGTACCAGGCCTCCTCATGAGTGTCACTGAATTAGTTCCATCATGATTTTTACTCGGCATCTATGTTCCTAAATCTACCTATTTTGTCTAAGAGTCTATTCCACACAAAGGAACCATCCCATCCATGCTTTCTAGCATGTGATGCATACCTCCTTTGCAAAATTAAACTAGGATGTGCTCGCTGATATTAACATGATATAAATCCCCAAAATTATCTTTGAATTTTAGAGTCATGTTGCATTTTTCATTTTGTTCTTGGAAAGGACTATCCCCCCATCCTAGCTAGATAAATGTCCCTCCCAGTTATGTTGACACAAAAAAATGTCTCATTTCAAAGGTCTTAATGGCATTAGATTACATTTCATCTCAGGTTCATTTAATTGCATATCACTAAGTTGCATTGATTAATTTGCATTACGTTCATTTACTTGCATTGATATTAATTAAATTATTTTCATATTACGCTTGGTTGCATTATGTTGCATTGATCAGGTGACATATTACATTTAGTTGTATTCCTTACTTCCATTAGGATTGTATTTTTTTCATCTTGTCTTTCATTAGGTTCACGACATTTTGTTTTCATTGCATTTAGCCCATTTTATTAATCCATTTTTATCATCCATTATGCATTTAGGATCATTAGTTACTATTAGATTCATTATGCTCTTCCGTTCAGGTATACATTTCATTTATCATTACATATCCATTACATCCATTATAAATTAAGTAAATACTCACCACAACTATATATCCATCATAATATAACCATGTGCATACATTACATCATAAATACATGTACTATCCATATGTCATCACAATCATAACCATCATGTACAAATGTCATATGCATATTGCACACTAACCAACATCATAAATGTTAGAATATCAATTGTAATAATGTCAAGTAGTATAAATCATATCACACACATCCTACATACAAGTGTTAGTAACGTCATCATATGCACATCATATATAAACATAAATGCATCCACAAAAATATAAATAGGATGAATTGCATCATCATATAGATCATGAAAGATTAAGTGTCCATAACAGTCCATAGTCCATCAAAGTCTCATCATAGTATCATCATAAAAGAATATAGTACATCGAATGGTACAGAATATATATATACATATAATCATGCATGGTACATGCACCTCAGTGTTGTTGTACATCTAGTCTCATCTCATTTTAAAAAAATCAAAATGTGTATCAATGTGACTAGAGGCTCTCATAAGGCTAGCTAGGATGGTTCCCCCTCTCCTCCCTCATCGCACCAGGGTGCTCTGGGTGGTCTCATGTCCACTGATCCCTGTGATGTCCCCCCCCCTTTTTTACATGATATGGACCTCTCTGAATAGGGTGGTTGTCTATGACCCTTTGGCACTGCCTCATGGTATAAGGCCATATAATAACTGCCCTCCTTGCTCGCTCTCCCTGCATCCCTCTGTTTGGTTGTGGCATCATATAATATATGTGCTACCCTTGGGAGGGTCACTGCCTGTCGAGAAAGCTCTCACTCAGCTTTGTATGTCTCTGCTCTCCTCTGCCAAGTATCCCACTCAGCGGTTATGGCCTCTAACTGTCAGTGTAGATCATCCAACTCTTGTCTTATCCCTTTTATCTCCTCTCCATCACCTCCAACTGGAATCATAACCACATTAAAGTCCCCAGAGTCAACCCTCCTCTACAGATCATCTAAATTTTTTTGGGCACTGTCAGCCTGTACCCTCTCTATGTTCAAAAGTACCTACAATCTGGTCACCTCTATTTGAAGGTTGTCTCTCTCAGCCTAGGTGGTGGCATGCTCTCGCCTCTTTGCCTCCAAGTCTTCTCTGACTCCACAACTCTGCCTGCACTATGTCATGTGTTGCCTATGTGAAAAACCCAGTTGGTGGTCCCTATGGTGGTACTACTATCAGGGCATGTACCTGAACCTGTGGTGGGGCATGTGCCTGTGTCGATGCTACTGCTAGTACCTATGGTGGGCCCCCTACTAGTATCTGCACAATCCCCCTCCTCCTAACAATGGGTACCCTCCTATGACATACTCTTCATGCTCTTGTAGCCCCCAATGGCCCCTCTCCTCCATCTCCCCCTCCTCCACCATTATCCCCATCACCTTCCTCATCCTCATCTCCCCACTCACTATCTTAATTAGAGCCTACCTACTACTCTGCACGCACATGTCCAAGATCTGTGAGATGGATTGGTGGGTGAGCAACCCACCATTGTGTGTACGTCGGTGTCATCCCTATGTCAAGTATTGCATCCTAACCCAATCTCCAAGGAACAACCTTCATCACCCTCCATAAATCTTGAGCTCCCTTAAGGTCAACTTTGATCCCCCATGGCCCCAACTCGCGTCTCAACAGTGGGTACAAGAATCCACCAGGTACATCATCCTGAATCACCTAGAACTGTCACCTAACTCATGATGTCATATACCTGTAAATATGATAGGTTGTTCGACCAATGACCCAATAGTCACTCTATACATACCTGAGGTAAAACACATCCAATTTGTTATCCTCCCTCTAATGCTTCTCTTCCCAGTATCCTCATGGTTCACATCCCTTATACGGTGTCCAGTCAAACGACTGGAGCTCATCCGGTAGTCTCCTCCAATAACCAACACCCCTAGTAGTGGTGTATCTGATGGGCGACCTATATATGCAGACATATGGCTCATACATCTCTCATGGCTCCTGAGTATGGATCGGCCATGTGACAAAAATATGTTCCCACACCCACACCACCATTAGTGTCACTCTCGTGCCTAGATTCCTACCTCCCCGTTAGACGTACATATTAAGGTCATATGACAACTAACGCAAGATGGTGTACCCCTAGCAGTACATAGCACACTCCTCCTCAAGCATAATGCTCAATACCCTTGTCCATCCATGCATGAATATGTGTCCTGCCAAGTCTTGACACATCCTACCCACGATCAAACTTGTCATGTACAACACTACTTGTGGTAACCAAGCCTGCATCACCCCCTTCTAAAGCATCCAGTATCATGCCCATGGAAGTGTGTTAAATCAACGTCTAAAACATGTATCCATGTAGGGATTCAATCCCTCTAAAATGTACTCTAGGATAGAACCCCCGATGAGCACTCGGTAGATCCTCTAGATGTCTAATAGAGTAATTGTCGCCTCTCCGATAGGCAGATAAAAAATAGACGTATTGTTGTGTCATTTCTCCACCAATGTTTCCATGAGCGCATTATATGCTCTAAGCCTAGGCCACTCATGTACATGTTGAGGGTCCCACAAAGTCACATGTCCCCACTCCTAGGTTGTTAATTGATCTCACAGGGCCATAATGTCTATCCAAGACTCCCTTGAAATGAGTGGAGGCTCATATGCCTGCATCTAGTTCAATTATGTCAGTCAGTATACTCTATCCTAAATTATTCCCATATCCCAGTCCAAATTGGGGCATCCTATCCTTGATCCCCCTTTGGTAAGTCCTTGAATCTCTAGGGTTGTGTTTTCTAACATTTCCTACAACCTTTCTGTCCAATTTACGGAGATGCTGATTGGGAGTCAGAGATGCGGATCGACGAAAATGTCGATCTGCGAAAATGTGGATTAGTAAATTTGATATCCTCGGTCTCCTACCTAACTCTATCCCCTAACCCCCATTTGCAAAGATAATGGTTTGGGGATCGTTGTCTCCACTCTATTTTCCTCGTCCTCGTAGATATTGATCGTTTGATTAACATTTGTGCATACGTTGATTGATCAATCAACATCTCTACCCCAACAGCTAAATCCCCCTAATAAATGTTGAAAAAATCATTAAATGAAAAACTTGCAAAGAAAAATGCAAGGTACAAAGGCAAGGTTTAGGGACTCACAGGTGGGTCCCAGTCGGTGAGTCATTGGTACGTCCTGACATGCTCTCCAAGCTAGCTCTTAAGACTCCCTCTTGTTCGCCATGTCAGTATCCCCCGCTCTCAATTTTCTATTGGTCATGTTGAAAGTGTCCCTTTGTAGAGCCCCGTGACCTACTTGTGGGCCCCCTAGACCCTATTTTTTGTCTCAATTCCCATTTTCTATCTTTTTCTTTCCCATTTGCTAGACAAGTCATGCAAATTTCTCCTTTTCTCCTCTTTTTCTCTTCTTTTCTCTTCTCATCTGCCTTTTTTGAGAAAATTGCCCAAAATTTATTTTTTGCACTATTTTCTGGGGGGGCACACTCTCTCACTATCGTCGCTTCGGCATGACTCTTAGGAT
Source organism: Thuja plicata (assembly GCA_018584345.1). Taxonomy (NCBI): domain Eukaryota; kingdom Viridiplantae; phylum Streptophyta; class Pinopsida; order Cupressales; family Cupressaceae; genus Thuja; species Thuja plicata. The sequence continues at coordinate 786,388 of MU222919.1, forward strand.
CTCATTTCTTTATGGGGAATCTTATTTTCTTTTCTTTAACGTGATATCTTCTTCAACACTACATCAAAGAGGGCAAAATGTAGACGTCTAAAAACATACTTAGACACTTATATTAATTAAATTCAATTCAATTTATATGCTTATTAATATTATAATTAATTTTAATTAACTAATTATATTTGTTATACTCATCCACCTATTTAATTTGAATTTATTTAATTAAGTGGGTTCATTATCCTATGGTATCTAAATTTTATTTAAATATTATTTAAATACTTCCCCTAATGTATTTAATTTTAATTTAATACATGATTCTCCATAAAAATCCCCTTTTGAATAAATTCTATTTATTTAAATCCCCCCATTTACCTTTTTCTTCTAAATTTGATTTAAATTACTTATCTTAATTCAAATTCTTAAACCCACCTAAAACCTAGCCTACACCCATCAATCTCATCCAACTAAGCCTACTTACTAATTAATTTTGATTAATTAGCCTAAAAAGGTGATTCCTAACCTATTAGTGTCTAATGAGTTTCTCACACATGTGTGTTCAACTCACCCCAAGGGAGCCTCCAAACTTCCTTAAATTACCCAAGTACCCTCTTACACCTTTGTCCCTCCACTCCTTACCCTAATGTTGCTCACACATGTGTGAGCAACCTTGAGCCTCTCAAACCTTAAAAGCCCAAGTTGACAATTTTCATTTCTTGTCATTTAGCCCACGTGTCTCTTATGTGGCTCCTATGTGGATGCCACCTCATCCAAACCCCCATCCTTCCTCCTAAAATCTATAAATAGGAGTCTTTCCAAGAGAAAATTCATCCATTCTAGTTGCATTGTTATCATGCTAAAATAGTTCTAGAGCATTTTTAGAGATTATATTCCAATTTCATTTTTATAGCTTAAATCTTGCATATCAATATCATGTTAGATCATATTAGTCTTGAATCATGTTAGTTTGATAGTTGCATTTTCATCCTTAGCTTCATAATCTCATCATTTTGGTTGAATGTTTTTGGCTAGTTCTCTATACTAGTTTACAAGCCATTTAACCTCCATTATCTTGAATTGTATAATCATCTATTCAAGCAAGCTTGCATAGTGGTATTTGATATTGTGTTGGGAGAGCACACCCACAATAATCTCTAAGAGAAAATAAACAAGGATTGGATGCACTTGTTTGGCTCATCTGAGGTTGTGGAGAGAGATTCTTGTGATATTTGTTTAAGTTTACATACATTTTTTGGTTTATTTGAATGTTAACCCACTAATATTTACATGTTTGAGCTTGTTTCACATAGGTATATTTCCCCTCATTTAAGAATGTAATAATTTAATTAACAATTTTATCACTTGGGACATTCAGGATGGAGATAAGGCTCAGTTCTATACTGACTCGTGGTGGGGATACCCTGCTATTAAGAATAATCCTAATTTGGTCAACATTAGAGAGTACCTCAAGGAACATTAGGGCCACTAGGTTAAGGACTATATGTAATTCCTAGATATATATATCTCTCTAGGATGGAAATATAAATATTTTGAAGACCTACCAGTTCTTAGGAATGAGATATCAGAACTTCAAAGGGTATTAAGTGTCAGGGACATAACTCCAAAATGAGGGACAAATAGATTAATGTGGATGGGTTCAAAGTTAAGAGAGTACAATACCAAAGATGGTTATGCAACCCTAGTTAAACAACATAAGTGGGAAAAGTCAAATTTACCTATTCATATGTGCTGGGATAAAGCATGCCTCCCAAAAGATGCCATGTTCTTATGGGTTGCTATGCAAGGTATAATTTTAACTATTGACTGGCTCAAAAAACTAGGATTGGAAGGGACCTCCAAGTGTGTACTTTGTGAAGCAAATAAGGAATCCATTGACCATTTTCTATTAGAATTCCCTTTCTCCACCTTCTGTTGCCAATGGTTTGATGAACTATAACTAATTGAATGTTTGAATTTGTTAAGTTGATGATCACCGAGATACAGAAAGTTAATACAAGACATTAAATCAGTTAATGTATTATATTGTCATTGATGTCAAATTGATATAATCTGATTGGTCATATTCATATTGTCAAAGACTTCAAAGAACCAAAGGAATAATGGTTATTTTACTAGTAATGCATTAAAAGTTCAGTATACACCAAGTGACAACAGACATCGACGGACAGTGTACACCGACAGACAGAGAATCCTGAGAGAACAGTCACAGTGTAAACCGAGCAAGATACTCAAGCAAGCATTATCGACGGAAAAAACCAAAGAGATACCTGCCAGACAAAACCAAAGAGATACCCAATGGATAGACAACCTCGATGGACAGATAGAGATGCCCGAGGACAACTGAAATTAAGACCGAGAAAACAAGGAGTTAAACACCGATCAAAACTGAAGTTCAGAAATGACAAAATACTTAGCTGGCAAGAGCTAAAAATGGATTTAACTGGTTGATTACATTGTTTTCATCAAAAAATTAAAATCCAGAGATAAGCTAGAGTTTTATTCTAGTTGTCAAGGAGAAATATACAAGATAAAACTAAAGCAAGAATGGCGAGATTTCTAGATCACATCAAGAACAAGAAAGATGAGAACTTAGAAATGGTCATAATCATATCTATAAAAGAGACAAGACAATTATTTATGAATAAGGGGGATGAATGAATATAGAAGAAGGTGTTGAAGAGAATACTGGTGAAGAAGAAGACTTCATATAGTCCTGATCAATCAAGCTAAAGAACATAGCTAATATTTCTGCGGACACCGAGCAACAGAGAAACAACATAACCAAGCAGAAAGAAGTGGAGAAAAGGTATTGAAATGAAACATTGATCAGAAAGGTATTATGAGCTTACGATAGATCTGAAAAATCTGCAAATTCTAAGTTGTATGTATGAACAAATCATTTACTATTTCAGTTTAACCATTGGATCATAAATTCTCTTAACCGCGCATGACTTAACAATGTTTTCTATATTGAGATACATCCCAAGGAGTATCAAAAATTTTGGGCATGAAGATAGCATAGAGAGATGTCATATATCAAACAAACTATTATATTTAAATCCTTTAACAGGTCGCACTTAACAGTGTATTTGTAACCTTTAACATGGCTGGCTCTTCACATAGCTCACTTCAGAAGAGTGAAAATTTTGGGTTAACAGTCCCAAGTGGTTTTTCCCTTAACAAGGTTTCCATGTTAAAAATCCATGTGTAAAATGTGTATATGGTTCATTGCTTTGATGTTTTGCTTTACACATTACTAAAATAGGATTATCAGTAAACACTAAGTTATTTACTATATTTCGGTAAATACTAGACTGTTATTTGGTAAATCTTAAGAATAAGGATTAATAGTGAACTCCGAGCAGTAGTTATTTGATAAGATTGTTTAAAGGCATTCATCTTGTAGGAGTGAAGATAACTAGAGGTTTATATTTGAGATATAAAGCTTTGGCTGGTTTATTGGATTAATTTTTGAGGCCACTAATTTACCCCCCCCCCCCNATTTTTGAGGCCACTAATTTCCCCCCCCCCCCCCCCTCAGTTATTCTAACAATTGGTATCAGAGCTTGTGTGCTTAGAAATGGAGTTTAAAGACTCAAGCAAAAGATCACAAGATGAGAAAACACGATGTGCCTAAGTTGAACAAAGACAACTTTGCATCATGGAAAAATAGGATAAGACTCCACCTATCAGGTATTGGAAATGATGTTACTGAATACTTGGATAGTGAATATGTGTTGCCTACAGGACCACACACACTTGATCAATTGAGAGAAAAGCATGACCACAATTCTACAATGATAGAGCTTGCTTCCTCACTCTCCGATGTTGAATTTGAAGATGTCAAAACATGCACCAATGCAAAGCAAATGTGGGACAAATTGAAGCTAGTACATGGAGGAGATGCAAATGTACTAAGAGCTGAGGCATAAAGTTTAAGAGGTAGGTTTGATGACCTAAGAATGAAAGAAGGAGAAAATATCACTCAGTATAGCTGGAGAATCAAAGAGGTAGTCAATGCTATCCAAGGAGTTGGAGGTGTACTTGAAGAAGAAACATTGGTAAGTAAGATCCTAAGAACCTTATTGCATGTTTATGCTATTAGAGTATCTGCTATACAAGAAATGAGAGCATTAGCAAATAATAATGTCACTCTAGATAGTTTGGTTGGTAGAATTATTTAATTTGAGATGAATAACTTTGACAACAGTGGCTTACCATCTATTGAGTCTACATTCAAATCTTCTTTGAAAATAAGTAAGTCAAGTCATAAACACACTATGAGAAATGATAGTGAAAGTGATGACCAAGATTTTGATGAGATTGGAGCACTAATGGCTAGAAGATAGTGTATATGCTAAATGTGGCCTTCTTACTTAGTCATCCACTTCAACATGGTCATTGTTCACCAATCACATACAAGAATGAATATGGATTTATTCATCTTGCATGCCTGTATGATTTGACATGTTGCCTCCTATCTAGACGGGGTTTTTGAATAGCTCTCAGAATCAAGATTCCAACAACCTAGACCAATATAAGAATGGAGGCTTTAATCTAGAAAAGTAAGTGCAGATGCAAGATTAATCTAAGAAATAAGCATGAGATTAAGCTAGGAATGAATATGAGATTAAGCTAGAAATGAGATTAATCTAAGAGTGCTTGAAAGAAGCTAAACTAGACATGATTAATCTTAGAAAATGATATTAGTCTATTGCATGAAAACTATTGAATTGAAAATGCAGCAGCGATTCAATGCAACAATGAATTCTCTCTCCCTTTGAATGAGAACAAGCGAGTTCTTTTATAGAATGAGAGTCCAGTTAGAATGGAAAGTCTCCTTTGAGAGAAACAATTAACTTATTGAAATCGAGTTGAGAATAGAAAGTTTATTTTGAGAGAAACAATCAACTGTTGTCTTTTTGAGTTTAACTAATTTGTTTCTCTTTTAAATCACAGATAACTCAAAGTTTCTATTTCTGAACTAGAGAGAAGATTTTGGAGAGAGTATTTAATTAAATAAATAGAATATGACCTCATAAATGTATTTTCTCAATTATTTGAACAATTAAATTCAATTATTGAAATGAGGATATTTATTTAATAATTAAATATTATTTAATTCATTTTTAAGTGTTTTAGCTAAAAGGGTGAATTTAATTTAATTAAAGTGCTAGGACTTTGTAATTAAATTAATTCAATCATAGGGTTTATTTAGCTAGGTAATTGATATTTTAGGAATTAAATATAATGTATGATTAATGCAGATTTAGGATTTTTTGCATTTGACACTTAGGTCGAGTAGAGTCAGTAAAAACTCAGAATTGCCTAGTACAATAAGACTTTGATGATTCAAGAGGTTGATTAATGCAACAAAATTGATTAGGGTTGCATGATGCCAATTTTGGGGTGTTACATTTTGCCCCTCTTTGAATTGATGTGCGAACAACGCATTGATTTAAAGAATAGTCTGATGTTTGAAACATAGAAGAATTGGTTGATGCAAAGATCGATCGATGAAGGTTTCAGAGCCATCCCCAGAATAGATCTTAACTCTCTGAATTCTAGGTTAGATTTCTGAGACACTAGCCAAGTCAAATTTTTGAGGGTCATCTTCAGAACAAAGCTTAACTCTCAGGAATCTGGGTTAGATTTCCCCAATACCTAACAAATGAGATTTTGAGAACCATCTCCAGAACGAAGCTTGACTCTCAGAGATTTGAGTTAGATTTCTCAAATACCTAATAGATGAGGTTTCGAGAACCATCTCCAGAATGAAGCTTGATTCTTAGGGACCTGAGTTAGATTGCTCAGATACCAAATAAAGATATTTTGAGAATCATCTCCAAAATGAAGCTTGATTCTCAGGGACCTGAGTTAGATTTCTCAGATACCAAATAGATTTCTACCTTTCAAAATACTATCCTCAGAACAAGGCTCAATCTTTAGGAGTCAGGGTAAGATTGCCCCAATATGTGTCCATTTGAAGGATAGTGTATGCCTCTTTTCGTGGTTCGTGGTTCCCAAGCTTTCCAAAGGCGAGGGTTAGTAGCAAAGGTTTTAAAAATGATATAAATCCAATACACAAATACTACTAAAATGAATAACTTGAAGCATAACCAATAAAATGTACAAGCAAAGAAA
>MU222919.1:793094-804332 GCA_018584345.1 Thuja plicata
TGTGAGATAATTGAATTCTTTTTTATTTAGAATTGCTTTATTGAATGAAATTAAATTAATTTAATTAAAATTAATTTAATTGGAAGAATTTAATTAGTAAGTTTAAATATTTGAATTTAAACTATAGAAAATTGAATTTAATTAATTAATTAAGGGTAATTAATCAATTAAGGTTAATTAATTAAGTAAAATTAATTATTTAATTAATTTGGGAAATTTGATTAGATGATTTGGGGAATGAATTTAGAGGAAAATAGATGATTAATTAATGATTAAAAAACCATTAATTAATAGATGAAAATTAGTATTTTTAATGTAAAGACGCAAGCCTGTCCATTTTTGGGTGTCTACATTTGCCCTTCTTTGATGCGATGTGACTTATCGCAGTGTGTCAAAGAATTTTCAGATTTGATCATGTCCCAGCTTGCCCCAGTGATAGCAAGTGGACTATATGCTCACTCAACAAATTAAGCATAGAAAATGCGTCAGATGAGCATTAATTTGTTGAAAAAGTGAATCATTGTATGATGATGATGAATGCATTCCTATGTTAGTTATGATGTTATTGATGATGGATGCATTGATTATATGATCTATTATGCACATGTTTTGGATTTTTCTTATGCAATAAATTAATGCAATCTACCATGCACAAAATTTTTGAGTAATGCGTGTGTTAGTTAGAAGGAAGTTAGTTTGGAATGTGATCTCTGGGATTGATTGATAGATATGGAATGATAGAAAGGAAAATTTTACTTTTTTGATAGATATGATTTGCTAGAAAGGACGAGTGTCTCAAGTCACTACCCCAGTTTCCAATATTTTTCATCATTGCATCTTCTTCTTTTTTTTTGTAATTTCGAAGAGCGTCCAATGCATCCAGATCACATACCACCTGGGTACCGCCACGACCTCTTGATAAGTGAAAGGAGTAGAGAGATTGAATAGAAAGAGAACCTAGTGCACCCAAATATTGACCATCTAGTTTCAGCTATGTTCTCTGTTTGAAAAGAAAGAGAGCCAAAAGCACCTAGATATTGACCATCTAAATACCGCTTTGTCCTCTAAATTTAACTAAAAAAAGGAAACCAAGATAGAACTCCTATGCACCCAGAGTTCATTTGGATAACACCACAAGCTCTTGATTCCATAAAGAAAAGCCAAAGCAAACAAGATAGAACTCCTATGCCCCTAGAGTCCATCTGGATAGCATCACGAGCTCTTGATTACAAAATAAAATAAAAGACCATAGAAACCAAGATAGAACTCCAATGCACGCAAAGTCCATCTGAATAGCGTCGTGATCTATTGATTCTATAAACTAAACAAGAAAATAAAAGAGAAGGAATTTCCAATTCTTTCCCAGGGTTAAGCTCAGATCATGGAACTATGTGACTGCCAGATAAGTGACAGCGCCTACCGCATTTATCCTAAATCATGGCCTTGAAATCGAAGTGAACATTCAACATACAATAATCAAAGAAAATAAGTCATGATCTATCATAGCTACTCTCCTCACATGGTGGATCTTGGAGTAGCGTAAGAACATAATCACAAAATATAGACTGACATCTGACCGACTGACTGACCTAGTCAACATTTTTGGATGGTTCCTCGATGCAATTGGATTCTCTTGATTGGCTTGACTCTTTGGATAGTCTTGATTGACTTGATTGCTTGAGTGTGTCTAGTTTTAGTAATAGATTACTCATATAAGACTAACCTGTCTGGTTTGAGCGTATCCATCACTGTCTAAGATGATTGATATGATTTGATTGATTGATTGTGATCGTGTTGGCAGTTGATCAAGCTATGTTAGATGGGCCCCATGCTAGTTTGCAAAGCTCATGATTGTGACATTTGATAGATTGGCTTGGTCACCAGTTGCTTGTTGATAGGTTTGATAGATTGATAAAGTTGTGTCAGATGGGCCCCATGCTGATTCGCGAAGCTCATGATTGTGCATTTGATTGACTAGGCGTGATCGCCCTTTGCTCTCTTGATAACCGAGTTGGTTTTATTGCTTGGTATTTTGTAATTTTTTGAATGTTTTTTGATGAAGATTGATTTTCTCATAACATTTTGATCTTTTTAGGATTTTCGGTGAGTTTTCCAATTTTTTGGATTTCTTTTGGCCATTTAGAATCGCCCCTTAGTCTAGTGGACCAGTAATAACCATGGGTAAGTGCTTGGTGCTCAAAGAGGAATGTGCTTCTATATATAGCTTGGGTAGTCAATCTTGCATTTGAAGTGTGCTCAAGCTTTTGGAGTTCATTGATGGTGAAGCTAGATTTGATCACTTGGCACCTATTTGCCAGGTTTTCACCAAGGTACCTACTTAATAGCGCTTGTTTGCCAGTTTTCACCAAGGTACCTACTCAATAGCGCCTATTTGCCAGGTTTTCACTGAGAGAGTGATTTTGTTTCTCTTTAAATTTTTTTTTCTTTTTTTATTCTTTTTGTTGTCGCCAAGGCACCTGTTTGCCAGGTTTTCACCAAGGTAACATTTTGTATTTTCTGATTTTTTTTTTGGGTATTTTCTGGATATGTAGATAGGTGCCTTAACCATAGAGACCTCAAGGGTAGATTCTCTTGAGGTGCATGTTGTTGATGTATCCAGGGATCTGATCTCCTTCTAGTGTTTCTAGTATGAATGCCCCACTCTAAGTAAAGCTGATAATGACAAATGGGCCTAGCCAGTTAGGCTCAAACTTTCTGGGTTTGACTCTTTCTGCTTGGTTCTTTTGATTTTTCATGAGGACAAGGTCTCCTACCTAAAATGTTTGTGGCTTCACCTTCTTGTGATAGTTTCTTCTAAGGAAATTCTGATAGCCTTGTAAGTTCCTGAAGGCATGTTGTCTTCTTTCATCTAGTAACTCCAATTCACTGAGCCTTGCTAGTCTGTAGTCCTCATCTGAAACCAGGTTCTTCAAAGATATCCTTAGGGATGGGATCTCCACTTTGAGGGGTAATACCATGTTGATCCATAGACTAGGGAGAAAGGAGTGGCTCCTATAGGTGTTCTCACACTAGTTTTGTATGCCCATAATGTGGGACTAAGTTGTAAATGCCAGTCTCGCCCTGATTCGTTCACTATTTTCTTCAAGATTTTTAAGATTGTCTTGTTTGTAGCTTTGGCTTGGTCATTCCCTTGAGGATAATAAAATGAGGAGAACCCTTGCTTGATATGTAATTGTTTGCATAGCTCTTCAACATCCTTATTTTGGAAAGGTGTACCATGATCTGTCAGGATAGTTTTAGGGATCTTGTATCGACAAATAATGTGGTTAAGTATGAACATTGCTATTTGCTTTCCAGTTATGTAAGTGAGGGGAATTGCTTCCACCCACTTGGTGAAGTACTATGTTGCTGCTATGATGTATTTGTGCCCATTTGCTGAAGAAGGTGTAATTTTTCCCACTAGGTCGAATCCCCACATAGAATTTTTTCAGATTGCCCCCAGTCTAGCAAGGTGAGGAAATTATGGATTGATGGATGAAGGTCAGAGGTCTCGTAGTATATTTGGAAGTTGTTTGGATGCCAAGGACTATCCACAAGATGAGATAACATGTTTCTCTGCAAGATAAGGGACTAGACATGACAAGATAAGATAAAGACATGGTGCATTTATTGGCATGTGGTTGACAAGACTGGACATGTTAACAGGATTTTGAAAACACGTTTTACATTTTTTACCTGTAATTTCTAATCAAGACCAAGAGAGGGATTTGATAGGATAATGATAGCACATGGATAGGGAAAGCAAGATCAAGAATGGACAAGGGGAAGGGATACGGATTCAAGACTGTGAAAAGATAGGAAATATGGACCATAGGGATGTGGACAACATGAAACATATAGGACATGTAATGCTTCTCGGGAGATCCCTAGCCTTGTCAAGATCAAAGTTGGAAAAATATGGATGATGATAAGATAAGGGATATGAGGGATATAGATTAATGGAAGAAATGAAAGGGATATGATATGATAGGAAAATATGGATGGAACATGCCCCCATGTATGGAATGCAAGAGGTTCGTAGATTTACACATGATGCATGTTTGCCTAGTTTTCATCATGGTACTTGCCTAATGTGCCTGTTTGCCAGGTTTTCACTAGTGGACGAATATTTTTCTCTCTCTCTTTTTTTTGACTTTTTTGACCTTTTTTGGAAGATAATAGACTCATGATAGGAAATAGAGGAAGGACTTAAGCATCTTTTTATTCAGATTGTAACCTTGTAATATGTGTTATACTAGATCATGGCTATTGAAGGTATGCTCAAAGATGTTGATAGGGTGATGGAAAAGGGGGATAAATGGATGAAGTGGGATAAGGTGATGGTTTATGTGCAGGATTGAACAAGAGCATGGATGGAAGACTGGAATATATGTGTTGGATAATGGAGGGATTGCGAGAATAATTAATTTTGAGTGGATGGATATGTGGGAATGAACAACATTGGCACACACCTTTAGGGGTGATGGGGTGATGGAGGAAAAAGATATTTTGGTTTTGATGGAAGAAAAGGAGATTTTGGACTTGATGGAGGAATGTTTATGAATTTTGGGACATAAGGACCCAAAATGTATTTGGAAGGTTGGAGGTGTTTAAATGGATGGATAGAAATTTTGGATGCCAACTTGGAATTTTCTTTGGGATACTGTGCTTCAAGAAGCTTCTTAGGAATCCACATGGATTTGGATTTTTTATTCTTTTGTGGGCCCTTAGAACGCATGGTTTCTATAAGATATTTAGGAACCCATTTTGATTTTGAATTTTATTTTTTCTCAAGGGGCCTTTGTGGCCTTTTGGACATTTCTTTTTCCTTTTGATCATATTTTTCTTTGTTTTTGCATGTTGATTAGACTGGACATGTTGATCCTTAACTGCATTTGGATTTTTTGACATATGGAACTTATGTTTGGCATCCAAATTGCTTGAAAGGGGAATGTGATTCATGGATGGATAATAATGGTATGGAGACTTTTTGGATGGGTGGAAAGTTGTCCAAGATGTGTTCCTTTGCTGACCTTGATTTAGGAAAGGAGAAGTGGATTGTGAACTAGTGGGTGAAGGAATATATGGACCTAAGATGGATGGAAGGGGTGAAGGGGATGGTATATGTTTGGATTTGGATTTGGAAGGGGTACCAACATCTTGAGAATGAGTTTTGTTATGGAGGCCATGACCATCAGAATTTTTTTTGATATGAAAGGGTTTTAATATACTTTGTTCATGGATGTCTAACCCTTTGACTTGATAATGCTTTCTTTGACCAGTAGGATACTTTCTAAAAGACGCGAGTCCATTTTGAGGTGGATATGATATGGAAGAAACAATAGGATCATGAAGTGGACCAGACCAGATGGAAGTAAAGGAATCCATTTGAAATGCATTGGGTTCATGAAAAACTTGCATAAATGTGTTAGGATCATGAGGGGGATTAGGAGGAATGATACGATCTTGTGATGGAATAGGAGCAGTGACAAGATCATTTGGTAGGATATGATCTTGTGGAGAAGATGGAGGATTAGGACATGGAGATAAAGGAATCATAGGATCATGAGGAGGATCTGGAGGGATGATGGGATCTTGTTTTGGAGATGAAGGTGAAGGGATACTTTAATCTTGACTAGGAAGAGGACCATCAGACTCCATTTTAGGTGTGATTTTCTCTTGACTGTGAATGGAATCCTTCGAAGGAATGAGAAGGATGTCGTGATCTTTCTTAGGCATGGAAAGTGGAAGGTCCATAAGACTTGGAATGAAACTTTTTTCTTGGGATGGAAGGGGATCAGATTGGATAGGATGGTCAAGGATAGTGGAATCATCATGAGTTTCTAGAAGTATAAGATCTTGGTCAAAAACTACACAGGTTTGGTCATTGTTACGATCTTGATCTTGATTTTCTTTAGGACTTGTTTCTTCATGCTTTGCATCATCCTCGTGACATAGGGTATCAATTGGAATATGTATGGTGGATTCTTGGAAGGGTTCAATGTTTTGACATGAGGGAGAAGGATTTTGAATGGGACTCTCTGGAGTGGGTTTGTCTAGGAATGGAGCATATTGCAGCATTGGATCTAGGATATCTGAGTCATAAGAGGGATTAACATTGAAATCTATCATGGATAGCCCTTGGGAGGTCTCATCACTAGATATATCATTTGATAGGAATGGAAAATATTTCTCTTGTGACTCTTCAGGGGATGAAGGACTAATGGGAAGCATGGAGGCTTCTTGTGGGACAAATTCTTCATAGGAGATAGATGTGTCAACAATTTTATGGTTTTGGATTAGACCCTTGCTAGAAATGGGTAGATAATTTTGATCTTGCTTAACAATAGAATGATGTCTATGAACTAGTTTTTGAATTAAACTCTTGAAAGGTTTAGATTGGTCTCCCGAGGATGATATATTTTCAATTGTGTTTATTTGGGAAGTCATCGGTGGTGGATTTGATAAAATAAGAGGATGTTCATTGACTTGTGATGTGATCTGAGACATATAGTCAATAGGGTAGGGATATAAGTCCTCTAGAGTGTAGGATTTAGTGTGCCCCTGATTTTTCATATCTGTCATTTGGATTTGAAGGGTTTGCATTTGTTGCATCAACATGTCCGTTTGATATTGGGGCCAATGTGTGATAACATTTCTCTGTGTTGTAGTGGGTATGAGGTTGTGCCTATGTGTCCCTTGAGTAGGAACATAGGATTTCATCCTAGGGACTTGATATTGATTTCCCACCGCATGATTTTGAAATGTGGCACATGAGCAGCCCATGGTGGGTTTTGATGCATTTGTTGTTGGGATTGGGAATGTTGTTGTGGTTGATACTGTTAGGGTTTATATTGTTGTTGTTGAGGTTGGGGTTGTTGTTGCTGGGGTCAGATTTGAGGCAACTGAAGCTGGGGTTGGAATTGTGGTAACTGAAGCTGGGGTTGTTGTTGCTGGGGTTGGATTTGAGGCAACTGAAGCTGGGGTTGTTGTTGCTGGTGTTGGAATTGTGGAAACTAAAGCTAGGTTTGTTGTTGTGGAGGTTGGATTGATGTCAGAATGGGAAAAGGTGTAGACTTGGGTTGGCATTGACTATAAGTCGTCCCTGCAGAGATGGATCCCTACGGGCATGAGGTGTTGATCCCAAGACTAGTATGAATTGACTGCATTAGCGGCATAGTTTCAGAACAGTTGGTATTTGGTGGGATGGAAGGCATAGCATGAGATCTTGATTGTATTGGCCATGTGACTGAAAGTGGGAGCATACTAGTGACCATGGGTACACTCAGTTGCGAGCCTGTAATGCTTTGAGTGGAAGATGTGTTGGCTTGGTTTCTGCAATTGGTTTGATTGGATATTATCTATGCCAATGTTGGTGTTACAAATGGTGGGAAGATTTGGGACACAATAGGTAGTATCTGAGAGGATTGGGTAGTGTGTTGACCTATGAGAGGGTTTTTGGGCCATATGGTCGACACACTAAATTCAGCGGGTAGTTTGACTCCCTTCTTTATTAGCATGGCTAAGTAACGTTCAGGATTCCTCTCTACAACAGCATCCACTACTTGTGTGGAATAAGTATCTTGCTCAACATCTTCAATCTCTGCTTCTGTGACATTTTGGAAAAAATCCAACCCACGGGGTTGTTCAATGAATAGAGCAGAACTGGTATTTACGAAAGGATCATTCTCTTGCTTTGTTTCCCAAGCGAGGAATCTGTTGACATATGACTCATCAGGTTGTGTTCTAGCCTCCGACCTTGTGTAAGGCCCTTCATGAGGTGTTTGAGACATAGTGTGGTCCATATTTTGTAACTAAAACAAGTGATATAAAGCAAACAAAAAAGGATAACCTTTCTAAGGAAGCCCGAGTTATGTTTTTGGATAAGGGTAATTCTAAGGACAGATTTTGATATATCTTGATCTCAAAGTGGTGATGAAGTAAAAAGATAAGATTTTTCAACCTTTGCCTAGGACAAAGTCACTTTGATAAAGATGATGATGTTTGATATGATGAGATCAAGGTATTTCGAGTCAGAGCTTTCGAACTAACAATGTTTTAGACAATAATCGTGCTTTTCCAAGAAGGGATTATCTTTAATGTTTAGAGATTCACACAATGTTCTTCACATTTTCCTGGGATAGACACTAGTTTTGGACACCAAATGAAGAGTTCTCTCAAGGTTTTTAGGTTAAAATAGGTGTGAAATATCTCTGGTCAAGTGTGGAAAAACTCCACTGATTGCGGCAAAGTGTATGGTCGATTGCGGTATGTTATCACCGATTGTGGTAATAAAAAAGATGATTGCAGAAATAAATAAGTTAACTGCGGAAGACTTCCTTCAATTGCGGTACAATGCGGGCAATTGTGGTAAAAGAGGAACAGTCTAAAAAAAAGACTAAAAGATGGGTATCGCTGCTTGACAATTTTGATAATTTGGAACAATGCTTCTGATTTGCAAGACAGTTGACATTGAAAACCCTAGACTTTAACACATTTGACTCATTTTGATAGTTTGGATGTTTTGTTTTGCATTTTCAGAAACTGATCAAGGAAACAAGCATGAAAAACACTGTGTTTTTGAAGAATGAAGACTGATAATATGTATGTTCTACAACTTTTTTAATTTGCAAGGTTATCACAAGGTCTCAACAATGAACAGTCAGATTAATCAAGGTCAATGGCTTCAGAATACAATGTTATAGGCCCAATGCTTGAATATCTATTAGCTCACACAACATTTGTCACACTACTAGGACACGAAGGTCCACAATGTAGGTGCCTGTGTTTTTTCCGTTTCCACGTATTGTTGTCGTGGAGTGAAGATCTCTTTCACTACACAAATACCGTGGGACACATATGTTGGGAATCTTTGGGGGGAAATTTTGCAACCCCTTGCACTATAATAAGGTATATGTTCGGCTCCTTATCTTTTATCAACTAAAAATGTTACCGATAAAAAAAAAAAGGTATATGTTCAGAGGTAAAATGGGTTGGCCTCTAATTATCAAGGTTGGAGTAAGGGTTCATGGCATCTATCCAATCAGTTTGTACATGTGTGACTCACTTAAGAGCCTAGTTGACCACGCTGGCTCCTTAGGGATATTCACCCGATCCAGACTATCATCAACACACCTCGCTCGAGCTTGGCTAGATAAGATGAAACTTTGGTTTGCACCTTGTTTATATACCGATCGGAAGGATTACCGATTTAAGGTCATTCTCTGAGGAAGAAGCGCATTCCCCGAACAGGCCTTTCTAAAAAGTATAAAAGTTTTTAATCTAACAGATTTTGCAAGTGCACCCAAAACTCAAGACACAAGATAAATCGATTAAGCTCTGAAAAATTGAAATGTGAGTTAAGCTACACCACCACACAAGCACAAGTGTTAAGTTTTAAGCCCAAAAGTAGGTGTTGATTACTTGTTCAATTTTAATGCACCAAATCAATAAATTCTTTGCCTTGTTCAATTTTAAGCCCACTTTTGAAATGTGAGATGTGAGATGTGTGAAAAACACTGTTCTTTTTAAACCCAAATCGACAAGTGAATGAATTTTAAGTTGTATTGTTATCTTGCCTCCTCGATTTGTACCTATCAAAGAAAGTGTTTAGTATCTTCAGAAATGAAATCTTTTAATCCAAAATAGCAGAATATCCAGAAACTCTAGGATTGTTGAGATTGCTGAAATTAATGGTGACTTTATACTTACCTGCGAATATCTTAATTGAATCAATGTACCTCGTGTATGCTTCGCTTTGATCTTTAGCTATGATTGTGAGAATAGCCCTTTGTTGTGATTGATAGATGATGGTTCTCCTTCTGGCAGCTCTTAATGCTCTAGCACCTGGTATGCGTCTGATTATCCTCTTGGCCATTAGTCATTTTCTCAATCCCCAAGAAATTAAGAAAGAACACACAAAAATAAAACTTTTTCAAAGATCTTTCTTTTTTTGAAAATATTTCTCAGAAAAAATAAAATAACAGAGAATAAAGTCCCTGTATAATTTCAAGACCTTTCCAAAAATGTAACTTTTTTTATAAGAAATGTTGATTTATGTCCAAAATTAAATTTTTATGAAATATCATAAAAAAATCGTAAAAAATTTAGAAAAATCTGAATTTTGGACTGTAGCTTTCTTATGCCAAATAATACCTGCAAAAAAAAATTTAGATCATAATTCCTTAATTTGTGCCCTAGGGACCCATTTTATCATAACAGACCAGTTTGAAAAGATTTGTTATTTTAACAAAATAATTTCACAGAAATTAAAATCACAGAGAATAGACCCCCTCTATAATTTCAATACCTTTCCAAAAATGTAACTTTTTTGATAAGAAATGTTGATTTGTGTCCAAAATTAAATTTTTATGAAATATCATTAAAAAATTATAAAAAATCGTAAAAAATTCAAAAAAATATGAATTTTGGACTGTAGCTTTCTTATGTCAAATGATACCTGCAAAAAAAATTTAGATCATAATTTCTTAATTTGTGTCCTAGGGACCCATTTTATCATTAAAGACTAGTTTGAAAAGATCTGTTATTTTTGCAAAATAAGTTCACAAAAATTAAAATCACAGAGAATAAACCCCCTCTATAATTTCAATACTTTTCCAAAAATGTAATTTTCTTGAAAAGAAACTTTGATTTGTGCCCAGAAATTATTTTTTATGAAATATCACAGAAAAATTATAAAAAAAATTAAAAAACTCAAAAAAATTTGAATTTTTGGTTGGGGCCTCCTTAGATCAGCGTCAACCTACAAAAAAAATTTCATAAAATAATTCCATGCGGTTTGAAAGATATGAGCAAATTTCACGCGGGTTGTAAGTTCACGTCGGGTTCACCAAAATGTACGTCTCTTTTCATGGTTCGTGGTTCTCAAGCTTTCCAAAGGCGAGGGTTAGTAGAAAAGGTTTTACAAATGATATAAATCTAATCCACAAATACTACTAAACTGAATAACTTGAAGTTGTAACACCCCAAAATTGGCATCTTGCAACCCTAACCAATTTTGTTGCATTTGTCATTCTTCTGAATCGTCAAAGTCCTGTTGTACTAGGCAATTCTGAGTTTTCACTGACTCTACTCGACCTGAGTGTCAAATACAGAAAATCCTAAATCTGTATTAATTATACATCATATTTAATTCCTAAATATCTATTTGGCTAAACAAACCCTATGATCGAATTAATTTAATTAATAAAGTCCTAGCACTTTAATTAAATTAAATTC
>MU222919.1:817912-843133 GCA_018584345.1 Thuja plicata
CATCTAGATAGAAGGCAACAGGTCGAATCACCCAGACAAGCAGGATGAATAACTCATATTCAGTCTTGTTTGCACCTGGTGAAGAAGGACTATGTTGAAGTGTGTGGTTGATTGAGAAGGCCAAAATAAAATGTATAACCAATAAAATGTACAAGCAAAGAAAGGAAAACAAATGAATATAAACCCCAAAGTGTTTGAAGCTTCTATTGTCTCTCTCTACTCCTTCTGAAATGTTGTTTTTGATGCTCAGTATTGGTGTGTGCAACGTCCATGACTTGAGAAGCGTCGAGAAGTATAACCAATAAAATGTACAAGCAAATAAAGGAAAACAAATGAATATAAACCCCAAAGTGTTTGAAGCTTCTATTGTCTCTCTCTACTCCTTCCGAAATGTTGTTTTTGATGCTCAGTATTGGTGTGTGCAACGTCCATGACTTGAGAAGCGTCGATAATTTGCTAATTAAAATGTGTGTGTGATCGTAAGATGACTTGAATGCTAGAACCAAACTGACATAGTAATGGCACACAAGAGCTTGAAATCTTGGATCCTTCAAATGGTTATGAAGGGTTTATTATATAGGAATTGGGGATGAATGAACGGTTGAGATCAATCCCAAAGATAGGGAGATGAATGGTTGAGATCAAAGGGAACTGGAGAAGCCATCAGTAAACTCCGCCTCTTGAATTGGTAAAGAGGAGACAGAGTTTGCTTGACTGAAGAGCTAATTGTGAGTTACCTTTTAGAACTGAAGTGGTGGGTGGAGTTACCCATGTGAACTGAAGAGGTGGATGGAGTTACCCATGTGAACTAAAGAGGTGGGTGGAGTAACCCATGTGATCTTATTGGAGTTATCTCTTTGAAGATAAATGAATATTTAATTCATTTTTTTTATTAAAGTTTTCAATATGTGAGATAATTGAATTCTTTTTGATTTAGAATTGCTTTATTGAATGAAATTAATTTAATTGGAAGAATTTAATTAGTAAGTTTAAATATTTGAATTTAAACTATACGAAATTGAATTTAATTAATTAATTAAGGGTAATTAATCAATTAAGGTTAATTATTTAAGTAAAATTAATTGTTTAATTAATTTGGGGAATTTGATTAGATGATTTGGGGAATGAATTTAGAGGAAAATAGATGATTAATTAATGATTAAAAAATCATTAATAGATGAAAATTAGTATTTTTAATGTAAAGTCGCAAGCCTGTCCATTTTTGGGTGTCTACAGATAGTCAATAGAGATTTTTAGGACTATCTCTAGATCGAAGCTTAGTCCCCCAATATCTAGGTTATATTGCCTAGACACTGGTTAAATTGAGTTTCAGAATCATCTCTAGAATGGAGCTTGATTTTCAGGAGCCAGGGTTAGATTGCCCCAATTCCTAATAGATGAGGTTTTCGAGAACTATCTCCAAAACGAAGCTTGATCCTTAGGGACTTGAGTTAGATTGCTCAGATACCAAATAATTTGATTTTGAGAACCGTCTCTAGAACAAATCTCAATCCTCAGGGATCGGAGTTAGATTGTTCAGATACCTAATAATGAGATTTTGAGAGTCATCTCTAGAACAAAGCTTGATCTTCAAGGATTTGAGTTAGATTGCTCAGATACCTAATAATAAGATGATCAGATGCAAGGAGCGATGATGCCCCTAGTGATTCAGAGTTGTGGAACACCCAGTTTTGACTGTGAGGTATGAAAAACTGAACATGCCCCAAGTGATGAGACGCCCCTAGCAATGAGGACTTTTGAATTCAGATCGGATTGATTAAAATAGATTCAATGATGTAATCATCATGCCCCCTCGGGAGTGAAATGGAAAGATGACATGCCATAATGGTGATTGAGAGTGAGAAATCATAGATAGATGTAGAATCAAAAGTCGAGAATAAATCAGAACAAATTACGGAAGAATCTGGAAGAAATGTCAAAGATTTGAGAGAATGTTGATTGGATATGATTCTAAAAAGAAAGCAACGTTAGAAAGTTGACTGCACAAGCGTCCGATCGCGTCGGTCCCAAAAGTTTTAGAATGTGATTTTGAGCTATATAAGAGTGTTAGATTTTGATGTCGATCCCAAAAAGCACTTTTGAAAATTAGATTCCAGTTCAAAGCATTAGGAATTGAAGTGCGAGAGAGAGGATCAAACACTTGGGCAGGAGTGATGAAGCCAGAATGGTGAAGAAGAACCCCTCATCGTACAAATCTAGGAGAACACAATGAAGTGACCATCGAAGTGATATCTAGGATGCAAGTCTAGAATGAAAGTGCAATCCTATGCTAGATGCAAATGAAAGTGAAATCCTATGCTAGATGCAATCCCTAGGACGTGGTTGTTGGACCCATTGGAATAGTTATCATCATAGAGAATTTTTGGAACATCAAAGTTGACACAATCCTTACTGGTGCCACTGCGACCATAAGGATATGAATATGACTTTCATCAGATTAAATATGGGGAACTAACATAAGCATCATGGCACAAAAGTTGAGATGACCTAAACATTATTTCCAGTTTGATATAGTAAGAGTACACCAGTAAACAAGAAGAGCAATAACAATCAAGGAGATAATTCTAACTTCACCAAAAGGTAGTAGACAAAGAAAAGATAAACAAAATCAATGAGAACAAACAGCATACAAAGAGAAATTCAATCATAGCTCAGCATGTTTCAAAGTTTTCTTATGTGTTCATGTATAGGGGTGTTGAAAAAACACCGTTGTAGTTGTGAGTACTTTGTGTTTGATTAATATCGATAGATGTTGTTCACCTGTGTGATATCCAATGTGTGTTGAGAAACATAGATGTATCCAAAGAGAGTGTTAAAAAACATTGTTGATTGGGGTGTTGAGAAACACTAGTTTGTATCAATAGTGAGTTGTCCTTCAGAAATGACAAGATTACTGACTCAAGTGTGATCCAAAGATATGATCAAATTTGGGGACCTATGCCCCTAGTGATATTTCAAGAACCATCTCCAGAATGGAGCATGATCCTCATGGATCTGAGTTAGATTGCTCAAATACCTAATAGATGAAGATTTTCATAATCATCTCCAGAATGAAGCTTGATCCTCAGGGATCTGAGTTAGATTGCTCAAATACCTAATAGATAATATTTCGAGAATCATCTCCAGAACAAAGCTTGATCGTCAGGGATCTGAGTTAGATTGCTCAAATACCTAATAGATAAGATTTCGTGAATCATCTCCAAAATGAAGCTTGATCCTCAGGGATCTGAGATAGATTGCTCAAATACCTAATAGATAAGATTTCAAGAATCATCTCTAGAATGAAGCTTGATCCTCAGGGATCTGAGTTAGATTTCTCAAATACCCAATAGATAAGATTTCGAGAATCATCTCCAAAATGAAGATTGATCCTCAGGGATCTGAGTTAGATTGCTCAAATACCTAATAGATAAGATTTCAAGAATCATCTCCAGAATGAAGCTTGATCCTCAAGGATTTGAGTTAGATTGCTCAAATACCTAATAGATAAGATTTTGAGAATCATCTCCAAAATGAAGCTTGATCCTCTGGAATCTAGGTTAGATCGCCCAGACACCTAATATATGAGATTTCAAGAATCATCTCCAGAACAAAGCTTCATCCTCAGGAATCTAGGTTAGATTGCCCAGACACCTAATAGATGAGATTTTGAGAATCATCTCCAGAACAAAGCTTGATCCTCAGGGATCTGAGTTAGATTGCTCAGATACCTAATAGATAAGATTTCATGAATCATCTCCAGAAGGAAGCTTGATCCTCAGGGATCTGAGTTAGATTGGTCAAATACCTAATAGATTAAGGTTTCAAGAATCATCTCTAGAATGAAGCTTGATCCTCAGGGACCTGAGTTAGATTGCTCAAATACCTAATAGATTAAGATTTTGAGAATCGTCTCTAGAATGAATCTTGATCCTCAAGGATCTGAGTTAGATTGCTTAAATACCTAACAATGATGCAATTTAATTGGGGATCCATGACCCTAGTAGAAAACAACGATGACTAACTTGACTCATACTATGAGGACAAACTTGATTTGATTGCCCCCAAGCTAGGATTTTGGATGTGTTTCAAGTTAGGGGGGTTCGTAGAGGAACCAAAGTGTCACAAAAGTGACCAAAAGCTATATACAGACTAAGGAAAAGAATGCCAAGACCGAGTATTGATAGATAGAGCATTTTAGTATAACTCCAACTGTAACAAATTGGTGTCAAATGCAGATATGTGTTGTTGCGAGCAATCTCAATAGTATGACGATAGTAGACAAATGCAGTGAGAACCACTAGTGACTGACGCGAGAAATATTCTCAAGTAGAGAAATCTGAGTAATAGCTAGGCATCAATAGGAAGACGTAGTGAGAAACAATGGTGACTAATGTGAGAGAGATTCTCAAGTAGAGAAATCTGAGTAATAGCTAGGCATCAATAGGCAGACACAGTGAGAACCACTAGTGACTGATGCAAGAGAGATCCCAAAAGGGAATAGATCTTAGTAATAGCTAGGCATCAGCTAGAAGACGTAGTGAGAACCACTGGTAACTGATGCAAGAGAGATTCTCAAGTAGAGAGATCTTAGTACAAGCTAAGTGACAGTAGGCAGACATAATGAGAACCACTGGTGACTGATGTGAGAGAGATCCTGAAAAGTAGTAGGACAGTGCCCACTAGACCAGGAGGGTTGCCCCTAGAGTATGACCAATTTCAATCGAGTTTTCAAGGGTCATCTTCAGAACAAAGCTTGACTCTCAGGAACCCGAGTTAGCTTGCCTAGATACCTAATAGATTACCACCTTTCAAAATATTGTCTCTAGAATGAGGCTCAATCTTTAGGAGTCAGGGTTAGATTGCCCCGATACCTGTTCATTGAAAGATAGTCAATAGAGATTTTTTTGGTTGATGCATCAAAGTGCCTGTTGCTAGCTTTTCACCAAGATGATCATTTTTTCAGGACTTTTTATGATTTTTATAGATTACTCGATCTCAAGCAAGATCACATTGGTTTTCCCCCAATGTCTAGCAAGGTGTAGGACATTGTAGATGGATTAGAAATTTGATAGATGACGTGAATAGACAATGATGGATGAAGAGGGTGAATGCGACCCTCAAGGACAGTCTCCTCAAGATTACCCAAGCTAGGTAAAAAAGAATATCGCGATGTAGGCTCATGGATCGGTGTTGGATAACATATAGGATGATGACCAGATGTCATGAAAGCATGTGGTCCAAAAGAATGGACATGTCAAGAGACGTTTTGAGAAACAATTTTACATTTTTCGTTCTTCATTTTGATCAAGACCAAGGGGTAAATTAGACAGGATATAGCTATGATAGCATGATTAGGATAAGAGGTGATGGAGGTCTAAGTGAATGTTTTGGATTATGGCAGGAATTCTCAGAGATAGGAAGGATAGGCTTGGGTTAAGCAATATCACGACAGGGTACCATGGATGAGAGAAAGTGAATAGGATGATGGAAGGGATCATGAATGTTAGGATACATGATGCTCATGGATAGGCTCAACCTTGTCAAGATCACCGCAAGGAACATGGATGATCATGTGCTAGCTGAATGTAAGATATGATGGATAAGATGGCATGGAAGGAAATTTCCCCCAAGTGAAGAGTGCAAGTAGGAGGAATTACGCATGACGCTTGTTTGCCAGGTTTTCATCATGGTACTTATCCAAGGTGCCACAAGAAGTGGTTTTCACCATAGGATGGATTGATTTATCTTTACTTTTGCCTCCAAGGTTCCTGTTTACCAGGTTTTCACCAAGGCACATTTTCTTGTATTTTTGTTTTTTTGTATTTTTGATTTTATGGAGGAACTGTCGCTTCTTGCTCTTTAGATAGTGCTCCTTTGAGAGATATGCTATGATAAGCCAAGGCCACTGAAAGTATGCTCAAAGATGTTGATAGGGTGATGCTAGCCAAGGATTTATGTGATAGATTAGATAAGAGGAATAGAATGATACATTATGGATGGGTAAGAGGTAGGTGCAGGATATTGGATAGGATATGGTGGTAAGATCAACATTGACACACCCCTTGAAGGGTAGTGGATGAATGGAGGAAAAATGGATGGAATAGATTGAGGATTTGATGTATGATTGGATATGAATCTTGGTACACAAGGACCTAAGAAGGATAGAGAAGTATTCAAAGTGATAGATTTTGGGACATGAGGACCCAAAATAGAGTTAGAAGATGGGAGATGTTTAGATGGAGATGCAGTGGAAGACTTTGGAAGCTTGGATGTCAACTGTGATGTTTCCTTTTTGTTCAAGCCTTTTAAGAGAGACTTGGGAATCCACATAGCTTTTGATTTTCCTTTTGTATCCAAGTCCTTTAGAAGAGATTTGGGAATCCACAAAGCTTTTGATATTCCTTTGTTTTTGGATGATTTAGAATGCAGTTCTTCCATGATGGATTTAAGAACCCATATTTTCTTTGATTTTAATCTTTGCTCAACAGACCCTTGTAGTCTCTTGAATATTTCCTTTTTCTTTGTAGTCACATGTCGATTAGATGAGACATAGTGATTTTCATATCAAGTGGATTCTTGTATTTATGATTTCTTCGTTGCACATCCAAATTGCTTCCAAAAGACTTGGGAATTGTGGATGAATAGTGTTGATATGACTGGTTCATATGAATGGGTTGATAGGGAGAGTTCCAAGATGTATGTCTTTGTTGATCTTGATAAGAGATAGGGTAAGCAAATTAAAATCTAGTATTAATAGGCATGGTAGATGGAGGGACATAAGGACACAATATAGATGGAAGGCTTGACGGTTTTAGCTTTGAGATATAAGGACCAAGGATGGATTTGGAAGGTGGAGAAGGATGATGTTTGTGTTTGAATGGAGGGATATAAAGTGTGGAAGGGATATCAACATCTTTAGAGTGAGTTGTATTTCCAAGGAACTTCTCTTTAGAATTCATATGTATATCAATAGGAGCATGAGTAGCTTTGATAGGAGCAATTGAAGCTTGATGTGATTTATCATTATGCAAGATATTTTGAGGAATGATAGTTGCTGGATATGGAAGAGTGTGACAAGGGGATGATGGGGTGATCTAATCTTGACAAGGATCATTAGATGGTTCAGAAAGGGTATTATTCTCTTTTTTTTCAATAAGCTCAGTAGAGGGGGTGGAAAGGATATCACGAGCTTGCTTGGCAGATGGAGAACTATGTAGCTCTTGAGGTGGAGGTATATCTTCTTGGAATACATGGAAGGGGATGAGAGGATCATTGTAGACTCTTGAGATATGTGATATTGGTCAACCATTGGATAAAGATGGATGGTGTCTTGATCTTTATCATCAATCATATTTGTTTCTTCACACTTTGGATTGCCCTCTTGACATGGAGCCACTTCTAAGGATGAGGTAGGAGTATAGTATTTCATGAAGGGTTCGTGACACGTTGATTGAGAATCCTTTGGAATAGGCATGATAAGCGTTGAAGCACATGGAAGCTTTAGGTCTATGATCTTTGAAGCCTGAGAAAGGATTGCATCTGTATGTTGATTAGCTTGGATCTCTTTTAGAGGTAGTCCTTAAGGGTAGACATAGTCATTATTAGACTCAGTTCTTGATAGAGATGGTGTGTCTGGTTGTGAAGATTTAGGAGATAGAGGAATGGGGGAAGAAGTAGATGTGATATGGGAACCATTTCTATACATGGATTCATGATATTGATCATGCTTGAGATTAGTATCTTCACTAGATGATTCATTAGGATTTTCCACTTAGATTATGCCATCATCTATGAGATCTTGGATTTCATGTTTCAACTCCATGTAAGATGTGTTGGAAATTTGAATCCTAGAGGATGCATGACTTATTTTGTGTTGTCATCATGGAAACAAAGTCATATTAAGTTCCTGTCAAAGATAACTTAGAAGATAAAATGACTAAGTATGGAAATAGGGCAGATAGAGATATACAACAATCAACACATCAGCGCATGTGCGAGACATTGAAACAAAGCATGCACATTCAGATATATGTTCTATGTGATGTCTACATAATAATTCCAAACACGCATGGTATGGCATGATAGTACGGAAAAGTTACAGACAGATCAGTACACCAGCAGTCCAGAAGACAGAGCATGGAAGCTGACTAGTGTCTTGATCAGCGTGAATTATTTTGTTATGTAACGACCAAGAGCCTTTGATTATATGTTTGTAATGATGTAATTAGTATTGTTTTAACACAATTAAGATGAATTTCTCAGAAGTGTTGTGTATTATGTTTTAGGGCCGACCATAAGTCTTGTTTTGGGTCGCATCTATTTGAGTATGAACATATAAGTATGTAATGTAAAGTTATGTTACAAGTGTCAAATAATATGTGTGAGAAAGGTATAGAAGAGAAGTATGATGAAGTTGGTATGAGATAAATCTCTTTAAGAGAGTAAGAGCATTTGCGCATACACGGAACTGATCAGATAGCAATGTCATCATAGCAATTCACTTTTGATATAGTGTATATCAACTATCAGAAGGTTGTAGCCTTCATCTTATTGGGAAGTGAGCCTAGGTAGTGAGCCATATACCTTTAACAGGGTTTTGTAAAAGACTCCTAACAGGGTCAGACCTTTAACCAGGTCATTGTACTTTCATTGTAAAAACTACTTCTAACAAGGCAAAGGAACTTTAATAGGTTCACTATACTAGTACAATATTTGTGGGTACTAATTCCCACCGGGGTTTTCCTCTGATCAAGGTTTCCCCATAATCATATCATGTGTTATGAGTTCTTATGTTAAGCTTCATTAAATGTATGTTTTATTTATGTTTAAGTTATTGAAAAGTAATAAATAGACAAACACTTATTCACCCCCCTCTTAGTGTTTCTAACAATTGGTATCAGAGCTCTGGTCCTGTGAAAGAAAGTTTAACCACTTGAGGAGATCATGGACTCGGAAAAAGAAAAACATTTGAAAAAGAATCTTGAAGCGGCTCTTGAAGATCTTGACAGATCTGAAAAAGAAAATGAAGAACTTAGTCTAAAAGTTGATGGCTCACAAATGCTTATCAAGAAATTGAGAAAAGATTTGAAAGATTGTTCTACAAGTGATTTAGGGAAAATGGTCGAAAAGATCAATGAAGAAAATATGTCTCTAAAAGATAAAATTGAAAATCTAGATGAACAACTAACAGACAGTCAAATTGCTATTGAAGAAAAGATCAAAGAAAGCAAACAATTAGAAGATGAACTCTTGAAAGCAAACATGAAAGTCTTGGAATTGGAGAACATAAAGAAGAAGATGGAATCTGAATTAATAGAAGCAAAGGATAAGATTGATAAACTCCACAAAAGTTCTGATTCACTTCAATCTCAGCTAAATGCACAAAAGCTACGAGGCAACACTACTGGTCTTGGATACAGTGTATCACAAGTTGAAGTAAATTCATTAGAAGAAAGAAAGAAAGCACATGAAGCATCTTCAGAAGAAAAGAAAGTTGAAAATGTTGTAGAGATTAAAATAGATCCACCTAAAGGGGAAATCAAGCAAGTTAACAGAACTTGTTATGCATGTAACAAACATGGTCATTTGGAAAGAGATTGCAAAGAGGTAAGACCTTTCAATGGTTATTGTTACTCATGTAATAAGTTTGGTCACAGGTCTATACATTTCAGAACAAATCAAAGAAATCAGTCATAGTAGAATCAAAGAAGAATGAATCAAAACAATCAGATAAATTTGCAGAACATTACATGTTAGATATGTAATTACAATGGACACACAGCAAAGCAGTGCAGCATGATGAACAAGAACATCAGACCTCCTATCATTTGTCACACATGTGGAAAGGCTGGACACATCTCAAGGTCCTGTAGATCCAAAACTCAAAAACAAGAGGATCCTAAGAAATCACTATTTGAAGAAGGAGAATTCAAGTTTGTTCAAGCAAAATTTGGGTTGAAGTAAAGAAGGACAATGATGTTGACAAAGTAGTTGATGCATCCAGAGTGGACGCATCCTCTATTTCTAGTTGAATAGACCTTCTTGGTCTTAGGCGGAGATATTCTAGCTCAGAACCCCTGCGCGACTGGTATACTCACCTCTGAGTATGCGCCTATGAAATTATGTCTATGATCATAGTTGGATGAATTATTCATACACGCATTATCTATAATGCATTCTGAACGAAGTTTGAGATCCACTGTGAAAACTATGTACAGTTGCAAACATTAAATGTAGTAACTTTTATAAAAAGATGTAAGTCTTCGATCATCTTCACATTTACATTCGAGATCATAGAATTTGTAGAGCACAGGAGCACTGAGCATCAAATCACGGTCGAAGCATAACAGATTTTGTGGTTAAGAAATAGGGTCAAGTAAGTATGGAGACTCCAGTTGTATTTGATATTATAGAGAGGAAGATATTTATGTTTAAGAAGCATCCATTCAAATCCATACTGGATGATGTGGAAGGAGCTTTCTCCAAAACCCCATTAGGACTTGTTCACGTAGAAGACATCCGCGCATACATTTATTGTAAAAAGGAAACAATTGGAGATAATAGTATAGCCACTCTCATGGCTTTGATGATGAAACTAGACTATTTATTCAAGGATGAATATGCGCACCTCACAGACATCCCTATCTTTGAGTATTCGAATGCGCATGAATTCTACGAACCAGAATGGGTTAAAATATTATTGAGCAGGATTCATGATGATCTTTTCTAGATTGGTGAAGTCCCCGTCTGTATTACTGCAGACCTAATCCACAACATGAATGGACTTCCTAATACTGGACTAGTTCTTCCTACTGGGAAGGATGTCAAGAAACAGGTTGAGCAAGCATGCTTATCCAGAAGTGATAGGCATGACATGACAGTTGATCATATCAAGGAAGAAGACATAAAGCTTCTAACAATTATCCTTGGTTACAAGTTCCAGCATGCAAGGAGATTAAATAGTGTGTCAGTAACCATAGTTATAGCAGCTATCAGGATGGTGAAGGATAACACTCAGTTCAATCTATGTGAGATATTGTGTGGTCAATTGATGGACAACATTCGAGTTATCAAGCATGACAAGAACAAAAAATTCAGGTTTGGGTCTCTGATCATCTACTTGTACTTCCACATTGTTGGTAAGGTTGCAAATCTGTACGTAGATAGAAGAAAACCTACAATGTCTCAAATTTCACTAAAAGCCACATTAGAGAGTAGTGCAAAGGATGCTATGGACATGGACATCAAATATTTCAGGATCAAGATGCAGAAGAGGTTCAGGATACCTGAGAAGATTGTTGAAAAGTATAAGGAAACCATATGCTTCATGGGAGAGACTGACTGCACGTGTATGGAGGCAGTTGAGCCCATAACTAAATGGATTCATCCACTTGGGTATGAAGTGGAGGAACATGTGTTAGAAGGATATGCACAGGTCCTTTTGTCTGCGCCCAAAGATCCCAATGAGCCCAAATGGGGCACTTATAGAGAGAAGACTAATACAGTTGATTCTATATTATATAGTGCTGATAACAAAAGAAAAGCATCTAAGATTACATCTAGCATTCTAAAATTTCATGGAGTCACTCAAGAAGATCTTGATAAAGCTAGAGAAGCCAAGATAGCCAAATAACTTGAGAAGACTGATGACATGCAGAAGAAGAAGAAAGTAGAGAGCACCTCTGCACCCTCTACCTAGAATCATCTCCACCTTCTATACCAAGCAAGAAGTCTGGAGGAAGGAAGGAAGCACCCACAAATCACCCATCCTTAAGGAACACATGGAGCAAAGCAAGGAATACTCAAGCTCCTCCTGAGGTAGGATTTAGACCTCGTCTAAATGTCCTAAATAACAAGATTGTAAATGAAGGTAGACTAAACACTATTGCCAAGGTCTATGACAAGTATCAAGAGATTGCTAAAACGGAGATACACTCTATGGTCATCTCTCATATGATTAAGTTTAAGAAGTTAGTTCTTGAACTTAAGACAGTGATACCTGATAAGTTATGGAACATACTAGAAATTACGAAGAGACATGCAATTGAGGAAGACATGAGGATAAGAGAAGAAACATTGGATAATCTTCTCCCTGTATGCTCACATGATGAAAAGGCAATTCTATTAGATCTAGTGAAGCCTCATCTCAAAACCAAGACAAGAACTCTACAGATTATGAACAAAGAGTATGAACAGATAGGAAAAGAAACTGAAAAGGCATTTGCACAAGTGTTTATGGATAGACACATGTATCCATCAACGACACCTACAACAAAGGTAAATCTAGCTCCTCCCAAACAGGTTACATAACTAGTGATTCAGATAGCACCTATGATAGGTCCACAGGTTTCAGCACCCTTAGTGACAATAACTTCTGATACAGCAAAAGCCTCAGAAGATACTATAGTGGTTGACAATATCAAGATATCCATGATAGCATCTAACAAAGACATGGACAAAGTTGATAAAGCATTTTTAAGAACTGAAGAGATGTGCACTGATGATACATCTATACAACAAGATGAAGGTCCCTCCAATGATCCAATAGACTTGAATGAAGAAAAAGATACTCAAGATAATGAGACACCAATCAAGGAGAAACCAATAAAGAGTGGATGCATGGATACCAGTCAAAACACTATATTCACTCCATCCACTTTACCCTCTACTTCATTGTTGTCAAGGTTAACTCCTGACTCAGAAAGTCTAGATGCGTGGGGAGAAGAGGACTTAATAAAGATTAGCATGCTAGCTATGGAAAAGGCAAAAGAAAAATAGGTTATGAGGAACCCTCTTTTCTTGGAGTCAGTTAACATTCTAAATAATTTAGTACCTGTAGATAAGAAAGTAGCCAAGATTCAATCAGTTGAAGATGTTGATAGTATTCTAACAAGCTTTAAAGCTCACTTTACAGATCTAGTAGACTCTACTACTAGAATTGCAGTAGATAAATATAAAAAGGAGAGATTGAATGAATTGGTAAAGAATTTTACTTTAGACTTAAAATCTTTAAAGATTGGGCAATCCATATTGAAAGAATTGGCAGCTAAGGGAAAGAAGGTTATAGCTAACTACATGGACAGAGTGAAGTTCACCTCTGAACATATCAAGAAGATAGAAGAGGCTGAGATCATGGTGGACACTATCAGAAAATCAGTTGAGACATCTACCCAAGATATGAACATATGTAATAATGTCTATCAAGGTCAGTTGGAATAAATTGAAAAAGGCTAAGTTGGAGATCAACAAGATAAGAGTCAGACAAACTCAATTGAGAAATGCACTTGTGCCCTCTCTAGTAGTTTTGAATGAGAACATCAAACAGATTGATGCCACCATTGTGACATATGATCAAGGTCCCTACATGGATTTGATAAAGATGGAGAATATGACATATTCCTTATGCGCGCATCTTCAGACAGTTGATGTCGTGAGGGTATTCTGGCAAAAAGAGATCCAAACTCTTCAGGTTGTGTACCTCGATGTTTACATGGAGTAAGTATCTAGAGACTTACAGTTTTGTACACCTTTGTCATTAATGTCAAAGGGGGAGTAATAGAGAATGTGTATATATGGGGAGTGGTATATATATATGTTAAGAGATGCAATGATATACAAATTTTTTTGTAATTAAGTCATTTTGAGAAACTTGGCCACATTCCTGTGTTGCCATAAATGACAAAGGGGGAGATTGTTGGAAAGATGACTCCTAGAGGATGCATGACTTATTTTGTGTTGTCATCATGGCAATAAAGTCATATTAAGTTCCTGTCAAAGATAACTTAGAAGATAAAATGACTAAGTATGGAAACAGGGCAGACAGAGATATACAGCAATCAACACATCAGCGCACGTGTGAGACATTGAATCAGAGTATGCACGTTCAGATATATGTTCTATGTGATCTCTACATACTAAGTCCAGACACACATGGTATGGCATGATATTACAGAGAAGTTACATATAGATCAGTACACCAACAGTCAAGAAGATAGAGCATGGAAGCCAACTAGTGTTTTGATCAGCATGAATTATTTTGTTATGTAACGGCCAAGAGCCTTTGATTATATGTTTGTAATGATGTAATTAGTATTGTTGTAAACACACTTAATCCAACTTTCTTGGAAGTGTTGTGTATTACATTTTAGGGCCGACCATAAGTCTTGTTCTGGGTCATGTCTATTCGGGTATGAACATATAAGTATGTAATGTAAAGTTATGTTACAAGTGTCAAATAATATGTGTGAGAAAGATATAGAAGAGTAGTATGATGAAGTCAGTATGAGATAAAGCTCTTTAAGAGAGTAAGATCATTCGCGCATACATGGAACTGATCATACAACAGTGTCATCACAAAAATTCACTTTTGATATAGTGTATATCAACTATCAGAAGGTTGTAGCCTTCATCTTATTGGGCAGTGAGCCTAGGAAATGAGCCATATACCTTTAATAGGGTTTTGTAAAAGACTCCTAACAGGGTTAGACCTTTAACCAGGTCATTGTACTTGCATTGTAAAGACTGCTTCTAATAGGGCAAAGGAACTTTAACAGGTTCACTATACTAGTACAATATTTGTGGGTACTAATTCCCGCCAGGGTTTTCCTTTGATCAAGGTTTCCTCATAATCATATCATGTGTTATGAGTTCTTATGTTAAGCTTCATTAAATATATGTTTGATTTAAGTTTAAGTTGTTGAAAAGTAATAAATAGACAAACACTGATTCACCCCCCCNTTCCCCCCCCCCCCCCCCCCTCTCAGTGTTTCTAACAAGATGAAGTTTTATGCTTATTGATTCGATGATACACACAATAAGGACTCAAGAATCTGAATCCAGATGATGTGGATTGAGGCAATGTGATGAGATTATTTCAAGAAGTTCTTCCAATGTTGATGTATAAGATTGTCCCAAAGGAGTAAAAATTCTTTCTAAAGGATAATTAGACACTTCTTGACTTGCAATATCCTTCTTTTGTGGATAAAAAAGACTTTCATCTGATTATTTTATAGTTTCCTCTACAGTCTCTTGATCAAAGATAGGATGGTCATAAAACTGTTCTTGATCAAAGATGGGATTGTCATAAAATTGTTCTTGATCAAAGATGGGATTGTCATACCAAGATTTATCCATGTTGGAAGGAAGTGGAGAGATGTGAGAATCATGATTAAATAGCAAAGGACAGGTTAACCTTAATGAGGAATCGTTAGATGAAGTATCCTTTTCCTTCTTTTTCAATTCTGAAAGTTCAAATTTCAAAGATTCAAGTTGTTTTGATAAAGTTGCCATAAGAATCTCTTCTTTGCTTTTAGACACTGTAAGATTATCTTGATGCATTTTCTTAGAATATTGAGAGAAGGTATGATGAATTGATTGATTGACTAACAAATGCTGAAGGGATATCTAAAGTGTTGATTAAGTCCAAGACCAAAGGACAAAGGAGATAATGTCCAACTGAGACAGAGATAGAAATGACTTCGATCTTGAGTCAAGGTTGACGAACCTGCTTTTGCAACTCACAATAAAGACAGTGTAGACAAAGATGATAAGATTGAAATAGATAATGGGTCACTTGGACTAGCACAAAAAAGTCAGATTGCAAAACATAATGAGTTAGACTGTCAACAAATTGTAGTCAAAGATAGACTAGTAGCGATGTTGATGAGAACATAGGTTTTGTGAAAATTCAGACATAACCTTCACAACATAAGAGAAATTGGACAGAAAGCTGGTAGATTCTCAGAGTTTGATAGCAGATGCAAAAACTTAGACAAGAGTTGATAGCTAACACCTAGAAGTGCAGATTTTGAATCTGAATGATCGGTTTGATGTTTGTGTGTTTTGATGCTTGTTTGTTTGTTTGTTTTGATGCTTCACCCATGCAAGACACATCAAGCAGAATGTTTTTTGTAAAAAGAAAAGACACACCACAATCCTAGGTAAGCTAGGGAAATATCTGTTGAATTCCCACTTGAACCAAAGTTCAGCCATGCCTACTCATAGAAGACAACTTAGAAGCTTGGAGGCACGAGCTCCTCCTTACAGTGCACTCACTTCTCAGGCACAGCAAGCTTTGAATCCTAAGGGTAATGACTTACCAAGGGACTGTTGTCTCTACTAAGAGTCATAAAAGTGTGGGATGTCTTATTCAATCTCTAACCTTCCACGCCAACAGATAGAGGGATTTTGGTTACTAGAATAAAGTGTGTTATACTTGTGGCAGATTAGCTCCGTTATGGAGGCCTCCCAGCCTACAGAAGTTATGTTCTGTAGGTTTTAACGCACCACAAGGTACTAAGGGAGATCTTCTTTCTAGTATAACGCAATGAACACTTGCTCACTGTGAGATTATTCACAATGACATTTTTTATATACCGATTTGGAAGGGCTTGGCTTTAGCCTGTTACCGGTTGGGCAATCCATTCTCACCGGCTCTGTTAAAGCTCTCAGGAGGTAGCCATGCTAAAATAATTATATAAATTTCTCTTACACCCAAGATCTACAAAGGCAAGGGGAGAGGATATGTTCATATAATTCTTAGGATTACAATCTAAAAAGTCACTTCAAACACATAAGAAAATGACAATAATATTTCTAGATTTTTTATCATCCCAAAAGGGCGAGAGCATAGTTTCCTGACATTATTGCCATCCCTAAAACATCATTTAGAAGTTCATTTTAAAAAGTCTTACATGTGCGTTCCTATTTTAATAAAACAAAAACAATATGCAAACACAATGTTTAGCGTTCTATCGATCAAGGCAACCTGCAAGACAATTTGTTAGTAGTTTGTGCTTTTAGTCTTCTTTTTCAACGTCTTGCATCAAACACATTAGTAGTTTTCTCAATTTGTCTTCATCCCACGATTGCCAAAGTGCTGCATAGATCATCAGTAACACAGAAAACATGCATACAAAGGAAAATCATACAAATCAATTGAAATTAGAAAAAGTGCACCTTGATTTTTTTATGCTTTTTACCTAGTCATAAAGATGCAATTTTTAGATATATATCTAGACTAGAAAAATAGAAATGGAAAGAAATAACCCCTCTTAAAAATCAGTGAGCATTCCAAAAAAGTAAGAATTTTCAAAAATTCCTTAATTTGTGCCCTAGTGACCCTATTTTTCAAAACAGACCAAATTTCAAAGATGTATTTATTTCAGTCATTATTTGTCATGAAAATAAAAAAGTTAGAGAATAGACCCCATTTGGAATTTGAAGAGATTTCTAGAAATGTAAGTTTTTTAAATAAATTCACTAATTTGCGCTCAAAATTAATTTTTTTATGAAAAATCATTAAAAAAATATAAATCACACAAAATTAATCAAAAAATCTAATTTTCAAATTGTAGACTCCTGATACTATCCCCAACCTGGAATAAAAATTTCATAAATAGATTCCAAGTCGTTTAGGAGATATGATCAAATAATTGGAAACCTGCATGCAACATCAAAATAACAAACAAAATTAAATGCAAAAGTTAACAATGAGGCCAGAAATTGAATCTTTTGCCCCATGGTGGGCGCCAAAAATGTATATGCTAAATGTGGCCTTTTTACTTAGCCATACACTTCAACATGGTCATTGTGCACCAGTCACATACAAGAATGAATATGGATTTATTCATCCTGCATGCCTGTATGATTCGACATGTTGCCTCCTATCTAGACAGGGTTTTTGAATAGCTCTCAGAATCAAGAGTCCAACAACCTAGAACAATCTAAGAATGGAGGATTTAATCTAGAAAAGTAAGTGCAAGATTAATCTAGGAATGACAGATGCAAGATTAATCTAAGAAATAAGCATGAGATTAAGTTAGGAATGAGATTAACCTATATGCGCTTGAAAGAAGCTAAACTAGACATGATTAATCTTAGAAATGATATTAGTCTATTGCATGAAAACTATTGAATTGAAAATGCAGCAGCGATTCGATGCAACAATGAATTCTCTCTCCCTTTGAATGAGAACAAGAGAATTATTTTATAGAATGAGAGTCTGGTTAGAATGGAAAGTTTCCTTTGAGATAAATAGTTAACTTATTGAAATCCAGTTGAGAATAGCAAGTTTCTTTTGAGAGAAATAGTCAACTGTTGTCTTCTTGAGTTTAACTGATTTGTTTCTCTTTTAAATCAGAGTTAACTCAAAGTTTCTATTTCTGAACTGGAGAGAAGAATTTGGAGAGAATATTAATTAAATAAATAGAATATGACCTCATAAATGTATTTTCTCAATTATTTGAATAATTAAATTCAATTATTGAAATGAGGATATTTATTTAATAATTAAATATTATTTAATTCCTTTTTAAGTGTTTTAGCTAAAAGGGTGAATTTAATTTAATTAAAGTGCTAGGAATTTGTAATTAAATTAATTCAATCATAGGGTTTATTTAGCGAGGTAATTGATATTTTAGGAATTAAATATAATGTATGATTAAAGCAAATTTAGGATTTTCTGCATTTGACACTTAGGTTGAGTACAGTCAGTCAAAACTCAGAATTGCCTAGTACAATAGGACTTTGATGATTCAGAAGGTTGATTAATGCAAAAAAAATTGGTTAGGGTTGCATGATGCCAATTTTGGGGTGTTACAGATTGTAGTGAGGCAAAGGTAGATACAAAGGTAAATTGTCACTTGTTTTAATTTTAAAGAGATTGGACACTTTGCTGCTAGATGTCCTAACAAAAGAAAAGAAGACAAAAACAGTGACGGACCCTATGAAAAGAAGTTTTATAGAGGTGATGACAAAGAATACCGAAGCAACCGACAGTCTAACAAAAGAGACAACTGAGACTACAAGGACAAAGGAAAGAAAGCTTGTTAACTGGCTGAAAACAAAGCTGAGAATACTGACACCAAATCTGATGAAGATATTGAGGTGGTATTTGTTGCTATGAAGGATGATTCAGACGAAGAGGAAAGGTATGTAGAAACTGCAATCATATCTAAGGTTAGTAAAAATGATGTCTGGATTATTGATAGTGGTTATACTCACCACATGACTGGAGATAAGGAAAAGTTTGAAACTTTTGAATACTATAATGGTGGATCAGTAAGAATAGGAAATGACCCACCTTGTCCGGTTGAAGGTAAAGGAACTATAATGTTGAATAATATGATCATATGTGAAAATGCATACTGGGTAAAAGGACTTAACTATAACCTATTGAGTGTTTCACATCTAAATAACACAGGTCACCGAGTTGCATTTGAGAACAAAAAGGCAAAGATCTTCAATGAATCAGGAAGGTTGATCAGAACTGGTGAACAGACAAAAGGTAACCTATTTTATCTTGATGATATTAACACCACTTTTTTAATAGCTAGAAATGAAGACATATGTTTGTATCATAAGAGGTTATGTCATGTAAACTTTGACAACATGGTTAGGATAAGCAATAAAAGGAAAGTAAGAGGCTTACCGAGAATGTCGAAACTCGATCATGTCATGTGTAAGAATTGTTAAAAAGGTAAAATGACAAAGTCTAGTTTCAAGAGAAAAACCTACACATCTAATGTCATTCTAGAATTATTCCATACTAACCTATGTGGACCCATGAGAACAAAGAGCTACTATGGAGATAGATATTTCATTCTCTTTGTTGATGATTATTCTAGAATGATGACAGTTATGTTCTTAAAAGAAAAATCAGAAGCATTCAGTATGTTTAAATGGTATAAAGCTATTGTGAAAAAACAAAGTGGTAAGGAACTGAAATGCTTAAGATCAGATAGAGGAGAAGAATTTATTTATGATGAATTCACTAACTTTTGCAATGAGAAATGAATTCAAAGACAGGTTTCTGCACCAAGAACACCACAACAAAATAGGATTGCTAAGAGAAGGAATAGATCAATTATTGATTGTGCAAGAACACCGATGGTTGAGAAAGGAATCACTCAAACATTTTGGAGGGAAGTTGTCAATACTATTGTCTACACATTGAACATAGTTCAATTGAAGAAAGACACAAATAAGACACCCTATGAGCTATGGTATGGATACACACCCAATGTAAGTTTCTTCATAATTTTTGGTAGTCAATGTTATATTTTAAAAGAAGATAGAAATGGAAAGCTTGACTCCAAAGGTGAATAAGGAATACTTTTAGGGTATTCTACCAAAAGCAAGGATTATAAATGTCTTAACAAAACCTCGAACAAAATCATTGAAAGTGCAAATGTCAGAATAGATGAATTTGCAGAGAAAAATGACGAGGAAATAAAAAAGAAATCAGAAGACTAAAATAGGTTTGTTTACAGTGAACAACCTGACACTCTACCTGAGCAATAGTGTATAGCTCCTGAGCAACAGAACAATGCACCCGAGCATCAGGCTGCAAACACTGAAAATCAGGAAATTGCTCAAGATGATGTACCAAGCAATGGAGATCCGAATGAAGGACAAGATGACAATGAGAATGATGAACAAAGAGGTGAATTGATACTTTCCAAGTATGTCAAAAGACACCATCCACAGAACCAGATCATAGGAGACAAGAAGGTTGGAATGAGAACAAGAAGTAAGTCACTGAACACTAAATGTTTAATTTGTGATTTTGAGCCTAAATCTGTTAATACTGCACTTGAAAATGAAGAATGGGTCAGTGCTATGAATGAAGAGATAGAAAATATTGAGAAGAACACAACATGGACATTAGTACCAAGATGAAATGAAAAAAATGTCATTGGTACCAAATGGATATTCAAAAATAAGCTGAATGAGAATGGAGAAGTCACAAGGAACAAAGCAAGATTAGTATGCAAGGGATATGCACAAGAAGAAGGTATTGACTATGGAGAAACCTTTGCACCTATTGCTAGAATAGAAGGATTCATAATTCTACTTGATTATGGTGCTTACAAAGGATTCAAGGTATACCAAATGGATGTCAAATCTGCATTCATAAATGGAATATTAGAAGAAGATGTATGCATTGAACAACCTGAAGGGTTTGTTGATCCTAACAAGAGAAACATGGTTTGTAGACTGCACAAAGCCTTGTATGGATTGAAACAAGAACTAAGAGCGTGGTATGAAAGACTTCACTCCTATCTCATAATTATTGGATTTGTAAGAACTAGTGAAAACAACAATCTGTATTTGAAAGAAGATACTAATGATAACATTTTGATTGCTGAAATATTTGTTGATTATATCATATTTGGAGGTAATGATATGTTATGCAAATAATTTGCAAATCAAAAGAGAAAAGAGTTTGAAATGTCAATATTTGGGGAGATCAAATTCTTTCTTGGTCTACAGATTATTCAACAGGAAACATGCATATACATCACTCAATATAAATACATCAAGGAAGTTCTCAAGATATTCAAGATGGAAGACTCCAAGCCAGTTGGAACACCTATGGAAACCAGATGCAAGCTGACAAAGGAAGACAAGTCACCTGAGGTAAATCAAACCCTATATATATCTATGATTGGAAAAATAATTAATGTTATTCATACTAGACCAGATATAGCACATGCAGTTGGAATAGTTGCAAGATTCTTTGCTAATCCCAAGGAATCACACATGGGTGTTGTCAAAAGAATTTTGAGATATCTAAAGAATACTGAGGACTATGGTCTCTGGTATAACAAAAAGAGCAAATTTGAGCTTCAAGTATATACAGATGTTGATTGGGATGGAAACCTAGATGACATAAAGAGCACAACATGAGGAGCATTCTTCATGGGTGACATACTTGTCACATGGATCAATAAGAAACAAGGATGCATCTCACAATCTACTACAGAAGCAGAATATGTGGCTGTTGCTACAAATTTATCTAATATTGCATGGATCAAACAATTACTGGAAGGTATTAATATGAAAATTTTTGAACCAATGATTATCTATTGTGATAATAAAAGTGCAATTAACATTTCAAAGAACCCAGTCATGAATGCTAAAACTAAGCATATTTCTATCAAGTATCATTACTTAAGAGAACAAGTTCAAGATAAAGAGGTCATATTGGAATATGTTCAATCAAAGGAACAATTAGCAGCCATATTCACCAAGCCATTGCCTAAAGATATATTTGAGTACCTGAGAAAGAGACTAGGGGTCTGACCCTTGTCTATTGGTCACTAAGATGACTAGGAGGTTGCATCAACCTACACACAATCAGAAGATCATTCATGTTGATGCAAGCAAAGAGATGGACTACAAAGATAAATATGTACACAACAAGGTACTTATCTGCACCGAACACCAGAGATATTGTTGGCTAATACAGAGCTACATTGCTGATGGAAAGGAAATTCAAGGAATATATTCAAATTAAATAGAAGGAAATGGCTTTGGTATTGTTTTCAAAGGGAGAGAATATCCATATGGAGAGAATATCTAGATGAGAGAGAGTATATCCATATGAAATATTCATCAGAATCATGAGAGAGAGAATACATCCAAAGGAAGAGAAGTATTCTATGAAACATATTGTTGTCAAAGGAAAAAGAGATATCCATCAGAGAAAGGAACAGTCAAAGGGAGAGAAACGACCAGAATCAGAAGTTGCTACATCTATCTAGTAAAGGGAAAGAAGAATAGAAGAAAGTACTCTCCAAGAATTAAATCTAAGCTAGAAGAGCTTACCGAGAGTCAGATATTTGTATTGGTTATAGAACAATAAGTTTGGTAAAGTTTGATGAACTAAAAATGGTATATTTCATAATGTATTAGTAGTATGTAGTGTGTTTCCATCAATGCCAAAGGGAGAGATTGATGAACTATAACCGATTGAATGTTTGAAGTTATTAAGTTGATGATCATCGAGATACAAAAAGTTAATGCAAGACATTAAATCAGTTAATGTATTGTATTGTCATTGATGTCAACTTGATATAATCTTATTGGTCATAGTCATATTGTCAAAGACTTCAAAGAACCAAAGGAATAATTGTTATGTTATCAGTAATGCATTAAAAGTGTAGTATACACCAAGTGACAATAGACACCGACAGACAGAGAACAGTCATAGTGTAAACCAAGCAAGATACCCGAGCAAGCATTACTGATGGATAGAACCAAAGAGATACCTGACGAACAGAACCAAAGAGATACGCGACAGACAAACAACCTTGACAGACAGACAAAGATGCCCGAGATCAACTAAAGTTAAGACTGAGCAAACAAGGAGTTAAACACCGATCAGAACTAAAGTTCAGAAATGACAAAAGACTTAGCTGGAAAGAGATAAACATGGCGTTAACTGGTTGATTACATTGTTTTCATCGACAAATTAAAAGCCATAGATAAGCTAGAGTTTTATTCCAGTTGTCAAGGAGAAATATACAGGATAAAACTAAAGCAAGCTTTAAAGCAAAAATGGCGAGATTTTTGGATCACGTCAAGAACAAGAAAGATAAGAACTTAAAAATGGTCATAATCATGTCTATAAAAGAGACAAGATAATTCATTATGAATAAAGGGGATGACTGAATAAAGAAGAAGATGTTGAAGAGAATACTGGTGAAGAAGAAGACTTC
Source organism: Thuja plicata (assembly GCA_018584345.1). Taxonomy (NCBI): domain Eukaryota; kingdom Viridiplantae; phylum Streptophyta; class Pinopsida; order Cupressales; family Cupressaceae; genus Thuja; species Thuja plicata. Next base: position 841,420 of record MU222919.1, read on the forward strand.
ATACAGTCCTGATCAATCAAGCTAAAGAACAAAGCTAATATTTCAGTGGACACCGAGAAACAGAGAAACAACATCACCGAGCAGAAAGAAGTGGAGCAAATATTGAAAATAAACATTGATCAAAAAGGTATTATGAGCTTACGATAGATCTGAAAATCTGCAAAGTCTAAGTTGTATGTATGAACAGATCATTTATTGTTTCAGTTTAACCATTGGATCATAAAGTATCTTGACCGAGCAGGACTTAACAATCCTTTCTATATTGAGATACATCCCAAGGATTATCAAAAAATTTGGTCATGAAGATAGCATAAAGAGATGCCAAATATCAAGTGACAAACTATTCTGTTTAAATCCTCTAACAAGGTCACACTTAACAGTGTGTTTGTAACCTTTAACAGGGTTGGCTCTTCACCGAACTCACTTCAGAAGAGTGAAAATTTTGGGTTACCGGTCCCAAGTGGTTTTTCCCTTAACAAGGTTTCCACTTTAAAAATACATGTGTCAAATGTGTATATGGTTCATTGCTTTGATGTTTTGCTTTACACGGTACTAAAACAAGATGATCGGTAAACACTAAGTTATTTATTGTATTTCGGTAAATACTAGACTGTTATTCGGTAAAGCTTAAGAATAAGGATTAACAGTGAACTCCAAGCAGTAGTTATTTGATAAGATTGTTTAAAGGCATTCATCTTATAGGACTGAAGATAATTAGAGGTTTATATTTGAGAAATAAAATTTTGGCTGGTTTATTGGATTAATTTTTGAGGCCACTGATTCACCCCTCCCCCCCTCTCAGTTATTATAACATTGGTTATGTGATAAATTGGAATGGTCTTCGACTCTACCTAATAGCCTGAAGGACTTACTAAAATGATAGCCTAATTTGGACTTCAATTGTCTGTATAGAAGTTTGTGGAAGGTAGCTCCTTCCATTTTTACCTGAGAAATATGGAAAGAGATAAATAGATTAATCTTTCAAGATAGAAGTATGGATCTAGCTAGTTTGTTGAATAAAATTGAAGCATGTATTGTAGAAAAAATGAATAGAAGAATAAGAAATGGAAACTTTGAAGAGGCGAAGTTTACTACTTGGGATAGAAAAATGAGAAAGAAGTGGTTTGGATTGGTCATCCCTCTACTATTTTATCATAATACTGAGGATACGAAAGCAAAAAGAGTGCAATGTCAATGGTCTAAACCAGAGAATGGTTGGTACAAACTCAATTTTGATGGTGATTCTAGAGGTAATCTAAGGGCGGGTGGTATTGGTGGTATCATCCATAATTCAAATAGGGACATTTGTGAAAAATTTGCTAAGCCTCTAGCTATGGAAACTAATAATATGGCAGAGATTAGTGCTCTTGTGGATGGATTATTGCTATGTCATAAAATCCAGCTTAAAAAGGTTTCCATTGAAGGGGAATCCCTTATAATCATAAATTCTATAAGAATTGGTAAAACCCCTAACTAGAAATTGCATTCAAAACTAGGGAGAGCAGTTGAGCTCCTAAACCACTTTGAAGAAGTTACCATCAATCATATATGTTGTGAAGGTAATAAATTGGCAAATTTGGGGGCATATGGCATGCAGTTAGAAAATATTTACATGCCTTCATATCAGTAAAGGAAACCTAAGATCTAGGGTTTTAGATAATTTATGCTTTAAATTTATTTCTTCCTCAGTCGTCATGCATTCTAAAAGATCTAA
>MU222920.1:0-16186 GCA_018584345.1 Thuja plicata
GGGCCGAGTCGTTGCCGAGTCATAGGCGAGTCGCGGGCCGAGTAGTCCTTGCTGAGTCATGGAACTTTGGTGAAAATACAATATAATATGAAAAGTCCTGACGTAATCAAATAAAAAATTGCCATATCTTGATATTTTTTTATTAGTAAAAGCAGAGTAAGGGGTTTGCGTCCATTTTATTAAGACTGGGATTTTGAGCTTGGCCCAAACCAGGATTGACTACAAATAGGGAGCCACCTCTGCAGAAAACCAAAGCACCTCAGTGCAGAGACCTATTAATAGGTCATTACATTAAGCATTTTTTATTTGTTCCACCTTTGGTTTGTGAGCATGTTGAAGGTTCCATCCTTGTTTTCCTTTTCATCCCTCTTCTCCTTCACAACCCTCCAATCCTCCTCCAGCTTAGTAGCCTCCTTTTGCCACACCAATGCCACATCAAAGGAAGCCTTTACCTCCTCAGTCAAACTACGAGAGGACCCACCTTGATCCTTTCCAATGGCACCATTGCTGCAATCAGCACCATCACTATCATTGTTCCACCTGATGCCTCTGAGATTGAAACAAATCTCTCCCCTGAATCAGAAGACTGTTAGTAAAAATGTTTAGCGTCTATCTTCCTTGCTGAGCAGCCACCAGCATTAACGCTGTTAACTGCCTTTGCCTTGTCCCCTCTGAAGGTGTTTGTGATTTCAGGATCCTTGCACTGTTTTCCCTCTACAATACCCTTATCCTTACTAGTCTCTGGTGAAACTGTGTTTGCTTTTTCCACCAAATAAAGCTCTGGATTTGCCTCCTTCCACCAGGTTGCCTGTCTTTGATTATTCTTTTTGGCACAGTATGCAGGCATATGGCCTGTCTGAAAGCGACGCCTACATCTAAACAGAATACCTTCATAATCCATAGGTTGCAGCCAACTGCTATGTGTAGATTTCAAGCATATATCCCTTGGAGGAGCCTTCTTCATGTCCGTCTAAACTAGAATGCGAGCATAGGTTGTATGAAACAAAGGGAGCCCACATCCACCCTCAGAAATTTACCTAGGGTATCACTGACAGCCTCAAAACACGATTCTAACCAAAATTGCAGAGGTAGGTTAGGGAATCTTACCCATAGCGGCATCTTGTCAAAAGATTTAGTTGCAGGGTTGAAAGCTGGGTACTAAGGTTTCAATAGAAACACGTACTTGCTCTCCCATCTCCACTAGCACTCACACAAGACTTTCTTTCTGTCTTGCTCATTGTCAAAAACAACCACAAAAAAATCACTGGCCCTGGGATAGATCTGAACACCCCCCTCTAAAATAGGGCTCCAAAACTTAGAGATCTATTTGTGCAATTCGCCGAGACTTGGCCAAAATCCCTTGAATCTTTCAATCAAACCCATCTCAGAGAAAAAGTTTTCTTTTTTTGCCACATCTATTCCAATGTCCCTTTCCACACAAACTGTTGGTCTGCCATCTGATGGCTCAGTGCAGTTCTTGCCTATTTAATCGTTGGTATTCACCCTCCCTCTATCATTAGGGTGCCCAAAAACATCTTCTGCATGACTTGATTGAGTACATATGTCCCCCCCCCTGACCAGCACCTGCTTTCTCTCCTTTCTCGGCCTGCCCATACTTCACATTTTTGACCGTGTTACCCTTCCCGACACTTGTTTGTGCAGGTTCCAGGCAACCTTTGCCAAACAAAATCTTGCCACCGCATGAGGATGAGGCTTACACCTTTTCAAAATCTTGGAACCCCGCTGACTTCATTCTCTGCACTAGAGGAGCATCACAGCCCTCAGTGATTGAAGAAACCAAATTACGACCACCGTAGAGACCATCTCTGTTTCCCAGCAATTTAACCTCCAAAGCCCAACAATTTAACCTCCAAAGCCCTAACAACTGGTTTACATGCCTTATGGTCAAGACAGGCGCCATCAAAACCATCCACAGGGAAACCTTGCTTACCCAGCCTTTGCCCCACTTCTCTCCTATCGTTTAAGCTTCCCCGTCTCTTCCAATAGTGACAATGGTGATTGCTTGTAGGCCACCTCACTCCCAGCACCAAAGCCCTAGGATCGGTAGGAAAAGGCAGTTACATCCCTCCAAAGTTCCTTGCCATATCTTGTTTATAGCAAGCAAAAGCATTCTTTCTATTGAGTGGCTAGTCATTCAAATTAACATGACAAAAACAGCTGCAATTTGCATGTAAATTAGTGAAAATAACATATAATATGCTAAGTCCTGATCTAATGAAACAGAAATTTGCCATATCTTGTTAATAGCAAGCAAAATCATTCTTTCTATTGTATGGTGACTCATTCAAATTAACATGACAAAAACAACTGCAAAAACTGTTTGAGATACAAGTCACGACATTTAGAAGAAGAGGTTGTCACCTTCCATGATATGTAAATACTAAATAGCCTAAATATTCATTTTACTGAACATTTTATCTGTTAATATAAAAAAGTATGCTTTATTGCTCAAATTGGAAATTAATGGAAGATCACTTCAATTCCATCAAATTATAACCCATTGACAGTGGGAATTTCGTATGGTTCATGCACTGAAGCAGATATGATGGAAAAAGAATTTGATTCTCCCCACCCTATGAGGTACTGTGAACAGATGTTTGGAGAGTAAGACTAGGTTTTGAAATCTCGTTTTAAGATAACGTGTCCCTGTTCCAAGAACAATCTATGCATATTGTTTGATGAGCTACGGAGAACTCCTGTTATAGAGTCAAGCAAACAATTATTTGGAGTGAAGCAATAAAGTGTATAGTGACTGTATAAATGCATGCCTGGAGTTGAGAATACTATTTTGAATCTCATGCTGTTCTGATTTGCAAGAATGCTCTTTACATTTGGTTTCTTGTGACATCACTGTACTGGTGTTACTGAGCTATTGCCCTTGCATGGTCCGTGACAATTCTTCTACTGATATTTCAATGTTGATTGTCATTATTCACCCTCTGAACAAGTCTGCTTAATCTATAATGCCCATTCTTAAAACTACCCATGATCTCTTTTAAGAAGGGTAAACTAATAAACTAAAATTAAAATTTAAGATTTAACTTTTAATAAATGTCAAGGGGCATTTGGAATCTTATGTCCATTAAAGGAAAACATTATATGAGGAATACCAAGCAAGGAGAAGGGAGAACATATGAACATAATGCATATTTTATTGTTTGATTATTAATCCTTGGAGCATGGAACATGTTGTGACCTTTTCATACATACCCCATTGCAAATAGGGACCCCTTACATTTTTTGCCGACTTGGTCGTTTGCTTTTGAGTTCTTGGTAGTTTGGCGTAGTTTCCCAAATTTCCAAGCATTTGGATGGGCATTGATGATTTATACTAAGATGGGAGTCGAGTGTCATTTGCCTTTGACATTGAGAAAGGAAGTTCTGTGATTAAAGGGATAGTGAAATTTGGCTAAGTGTGGAAATAAATCAATCTTTCAAAAGGCTTGCCAGTGAAGTTTGAAGTGCTTTGAAGAACTTACTATTTTTAGCAATGTCTATTTTTGGTAAGTTTCACTGTCCCTGTTTGGTCTAATTTGAGTTTGGAAGAACTTACTATTTTCAGCAGTTTCAATTTTTAGTAAGTTTCACTATGTCCTTTGGCCCAATTTTAAGTTTGGATGAACTTACTATTTTTAGCAGTTTCTATGTTTAGTAAGTCTTTTTATGCAACAAGTGAGCATTAACTGCGAAGGAAACAAAAAATATCCAGAATCAGGTCAATTGAAGTAAAAGACTAAAATGTGGAAGTTTGGCTAAGGCATGACAACAATCCAAAATCCTTCACTGCTTGCTAGATGAGCACAAGAGAGGGAATCCACCATGATGGAGGATTCTTCCAAACTTAAAAAGATCCTTCTCCAGGATCCAGGTATGCTCATGGGCGCAAATCCACCCTGTGCAAGGAATTTCATCCAAGTTCCAAATTCCTCCATTTCTTAAATGCGCTCAAGATTGCAAGATGCTCAAAATAGACTGTGTGAGAAAATTCCTTGACCCCCTCTAATATGCGCCCAAGAAAAAGAGAACTTAGAAATACCAAAAAATGGCGAAGTATCGGAAAAATTCTTCTCCCAAGACCAAAAGTGCTCATGGGTGCTAATTCACCTTGTGCAAGGAATTCTCTCTCAAAAGGAAAATTGTCCACCATCTCTAAAGTGCGCCCAGGGGCGTTAATTCCCCTTGTCCAAGGATTTTCCTCTTCAAACAAAAATCCTCCTCCCAGTCTAAAGCACGCCCAAGGTTGAGATTGCATGGAATGTTGAAAATTGGGTGTGTGAAGAAAATCCTTCTCCATGTCTAATATGTGCCCAACATTGAAAGCAAAGAAATGAATTTAAACATCCAAAATGGTAATGAAAGGATGCGACACATGGAAATCAAAGAGTGGATGATTGTTTAGCAACCTGTGCAGGCCACCTGTAAGACAAGTCAGATTCTCCCCCAAAATAGAAACCAGATGAATATTTTTGGGAAGTATTAAATGAAGTTGCTAAAATTACCCCAATGCCAACTTAGCAACAAAGAGGGCAAATCTCTATATAAGGGAGTGTAGAATTTCATTTCTCACATCACAGGTTGAGGAATACGAGGCAAGAGCATGTGAGTTTGAGAAGAGAAGCAAATTTGGAGTGAGTTTAAAAGTCAGGAAGTTCTTTTCTTCTGAGGTTCAAGATCATTCCAAGTTTGGAGTGCGATTTAGGCAATTGTTTTTATGATAGATTTAATATTCCTTGACACATTTCTTATGTTAAATATTTTGTTTTGCAAGAAGTTAGATGGGAGAATCAAAGGCAGCAAGCACATTAAGATAGGCTCAAATCAAGAGTGAGCTCAAACGATTTCTCCAAAATCGCGGACTGTGTCAAAGTGGAAGGAAGTCAATGACACCAACTTGGGATCCCTCAATTTGGATGAATTTAGAAGAAGAATGTTTGGCTATGAAGGGCATCCTCCATTATTTTTAGCTAAGAAGTTGACTAGAAGTGGAATTGTGGTGGCAACTAGTTTCCCTCCTATACAGTGCCCGAATTTGATTGTTGAATGTGCAAAGTATTATAATTCCGAGCAATAATCAATTCCATCTCCTGACGGCAAGTTGTTCACAAACCTCACCCTGGAAGTGATTGCTAAAGCAATCGAGATTCCAATGTATCATTCCATGCACAAGTGGATGTCGAAGTCCAAGCCTCGTCATTCCAAGATGCCCAAGCAACTTGTCGGGATGGAATTCAAATAGGAATATAGTGACTTGGTGATGTTGTTGAGCCGAATCATGGGATGGCCACAGTCATTCATCTTCGAGCCATGGATGTTCTATTTCGTTGAAGAGGTGATGAATGGAGCAAAGGTTGTGGGTTGGGCAAGATTAATCAGTAACTACCTGGATGAGCAACTAAGGAATTTAGAGCATTCTTGGTCTTTCTATGAGCTCTTATATTGGATACATGTTAGCAAGAATCACCAGTTATGAAGGATTGAGGTGTAGGGGATCTATAGGATGTGATCCAGGACAATTCAAGGTGTACGAGTGCTATTCTCAGCTACACCTGTATAATATTCCTAATTTAGCGAGAGCTAATGACACCTTCAACATGCATATTGTCAGATCTCTTCAGGGAGGCGTTCACATGAGGCCGTCACAAGAAGCAATAAAGTTGATAGAAAAGTATGGCTCATGGTTCATCCAATTCCCAAGATTCACTTACATTCGACTTCAAGGGTTCTCTTCCTATCTCGACAGGCTTTCAAGATACCCAACCAACAAGATGGTGCTATTGGAGGTGACAAGGCAATTGACAGCTTATGATAAAATCCAGAAGAAGAGGAAAGGTGGACTTCAATTCCCAATTACCATGGGAAATTCTCATGAAGTGTGCCCATCACTGTCAGTAGCATAAAGGTCAGCAAAAGAATTGCAATTTTACCATCTCTCATGTCATATAACAAGGTTTTTTTGACCCATATAATAGGATAAGAATGGTGGGTGGCAGAAAGTATAGGCATATGATGGAACTTAAGGTCTATTGGGTAAATGCTAAAGATGAGTATGAAATCAAGAAGATGTATTCTAGATTACCGCTCAGGATGATCAAAATATGTGAAATACACCTAGTGCCAAATCAAGTAGAAGAAGATTCGAACGCAATTCAGCTTGATTTTTGAGGAGAAGAATGAGCCCATTCAATCGGCCAATTGTTTTGGACTTGAAATAACAGATCTTGATACATTATCGAGACCAGGCACAAAATTCACTAGATGGTGGGTTGGGCATCACATCAGCAAATTGAAAGCAAAACATGTGCCCTGACTTATGACATGATGGGAGATAGGGAGTCACATGATGGTAAAATTGCGGAGTCATTAGAAGTTGAAGCTGAAGAAGAAGAAGATCCACAAGAAAAGGTAGAACACGGGAAAGGGAAGAGTATTACCAATGATATGCAATCAAAGAAAAGGCATGATGTCTCGAGTGAAAGGTCTCCGTATAGAAAAGACAAAGGCTAGAAGTAACACTGTCATCACCTAGTAGTTCCTCAAGTATACAAGAAGTTGACCTGGTTAGGGGAGAAGAGATTGGATCTAGCACAAGAAGAGAGTTACAAGAAGAGGGTCAAGTGACTCACAAAGCACAAGATCGACAAATAATCATTACTTCTAGAGAATTTTCTTAGCAGAGGAATGAAGAGAGAGAAACTACTTTAGAAACATATCTTTTTATCCAAGAATGCCTAGATACAATGTTGGTTGAAGACATAGGAAATCCAAAAAATTCCATCCATGATGACCATGAGGAAACAACACAGGAGCTTGAACGGTTACAAGTGCATGATTACTAGTCAGTAGAATGGTTAAGAGAAAGAATGAGGAAGGATCTTGTTGAAGAAATTGATCCTGCAGTAGAGTAACAAGAATTTCTAAGCCAAATGAACAAGCTAGTAGAGAAAAGTAATGCTAAAAAATTCTCCAAAATCACCAAGGATGAGTCAGGATCCAGAGTTTTACATGTTGCAGTATCAAGGACTGACAAGGCTAAGGATAAAATTTCTCTAGAAAAATATGATGTAACAGGGACATGCTACCAAGGTACAAGTGATCGAAGAATTTGATGATTCCACCAAGGCATTGAAAGAACAGATGAAGAATATGGAAGAAAAATACCGGAGATTGAAAAGTGAGAACAAAGCTTTGTGTGGACATCTACAATGCCTAACTCATCCAGTTAAATAGGAAGATCAAATGTTTGTTCTCCCGTCAACTCTTACAAAGGAATTAGTTGACGGCCTTTAAGAATCGAGGAAAATCACCCAAGGCACCAAAGGGTGGGTGAAGAATGTTTATAATGCTGCATGTTGATGATTTAGCTAAGATGTATGGAAGAATTTTGGCTATCCTTGGTAGAATACAATGCGTGGATCAGGCGTGGGAGGATACCCATATCTACTAGGAGACCATTCCACACTTGGTGGATTTGATGGAGATTCCTAGGCAAGCATCGATGGATGGTGGAGTGATAAGAGAAAATTAGGCGTATGACTTTCCCCGATTGTATGATGCAGTACTCATATGAAAGGAATTATTTGATAGATCAAATGAAGAGTCAACTCGATTGAGGAAAGTGATCAAGGACATCCAAGAAGGAATCTTCAATACAATCAAAGCACTATTCGCAAAGAGGTTGATTGACAAAGACATGACAACAGATAGCTTGAAGAAAAGGTTGGAAGAATTCTTTGGCATTAATGCTTTCTCAAAAGATGATCTGGAGAATATTTCCATATTCTCAAGCATTATGCATAGGATCTGGGAATCAACGCCAGAATGGGAAAATAACTTCAATAGGTGTGAAAAGGACAACTATTATGGAGTACAAACACGAGACCGCGCTAGGTGCCTCTCTTGACGAGCTAGAAATAGTCATATATAGATTCATAGCATTTGAAGAAGGGATTAAAGAACAAGCTATTCTAGGCGACGAGTCATTAAATACCTAGTGGGCGTCTTGTTTCCTCATTGGTCCACTTGACCCACTCTCTTGCTGGTGGGCGTCTTATACTCTGATTGGTCCATTTGGCCCACTACTTTATGAAAAAATCTATTAATGGTTTAACCTAATTAGGGCTTGTATGGCAAAATCTCAACCTTTGAATTTGTTTTGATCTTGGCCATTCATTGCCATTTTGAGGCCTATAACCCTTCTCATTTGTAACAAGAGAAAAATTTGAGAAATTGCTGCTATAAACTACTAGAATAAATAAGTAGCTCATTGAAGCTTTGGTGATTACTTGCATTGTTTTGGGAGTTTGCATGGTTTTTCATTCAAGTAGATTAGATTTGCTTTCAATTTATTAATGAACAAGATTGATAATATTGTTGTATGGTTAAATTGTTTGCTCATACCCTTTTACCAATAGATGATTTCTATGCGCAATGTATGGTTCGTCTAAGCCTTTTATGTGGATGCTTAACTTCAATCATTGAATGTGCATTGTTTTTCTTGATGGTGTCGAAATTCTTAGCACAACCTTTGAAGATTGCACCTCCTTTGTGTAGTTGATTTGGTGAAGCAAAAGTGTGGTAGATTTCACCTGAATAGTCATTGTCTTTCAAGTTCTTAGGATTAGGATAGAATCTATCAACCCTTATTCCCTTTACTTTCAACATATTTCATTGGAACATTTAGAATACTTTTCATTATCATATCATTCGTATACCTTTTGAGGTTGAAATTGTCTAATTCTTCTTGAAGAATCATGTAAGTCCCCCTTAGATTACCAACATTACATCAAGCCTATTAGAATGTGAGGTTGATGTGATCCATGCTGTTGTCGTTGATGCCAACATATCCTCATTCCAACCTTTAGTGTATCGGTTACTTTGGAACCGACTGGATTGGCATATCGGTTGATGTGCACCGATAGTCTGTATGCTTCAGTTGAGGTTGTCACCGACAGGTTTCGGTGAGTGTTCTTCGTTGGATGCAACATATGGTTGTTTGGATCAATCCTATTTGGATGCGTATCCTTTGTATTTTCCGGTCCAAACTATGTGGATTTAACGTACTGATCATATCCGTTGGATTTGAATGCCTGAGGCGTGGTGTAATGTTCGAGGTGGTCCTCATTTCATTCCTTACCACCGCGGGAATGTCTTGGTGCGACCTATTTCAAATTGTCTGGCCGACCTGGTGGATGTTTATGATGCTATATATAAGAGTGAGGAATTTAGTTGTTGAAAACATAATAAATATCAAGGATAAGTATCCCTTTGTGTATTGGCAGTGAGCCTTCGTGTATCGACAGTGAGCCTTCGTGTATCGACAGTGAGCCCTTGTATATCAACAATGAGCCTTTGTGAATTTGGTAGTGAGCCTTTGTAAAAATCACCATACTGGTGTCACCTTAACAGATGTTTTACATTTCATGAGAAATACCTTCTTTGTGGTTTTTCCCATCTTGTGTTTCCACGTAAAAATCTTTGTGTTCTCTGTGTTCTTAATGCTTACAATTAATGTGGATGTTTGATGTACTTAACTGACAAATCTAAAGTTGATAATGCAATTGATTAAGAGTTGACCGCCAAAAGAAAAGTTTTATAAGTTGTGTGGGAATAACTGATTTATTCCCCCCCTCAGTTATTCAACCTGCTCAACAATTGGCATTAGAGCTTGGTTCCGCGGTGAAGAAGTTTAATCGCTTGAGGCAAATCCGATGGCGCACAAATTGACTATCCCTTTGTTTGATGGATCAGATTATAATTTATGGAAAGATTAGATGAAAGGATACATGGTATTGGTTGGTTACAAGATCTGGAAGCATGTGGAGACCAAGTATGTATTTCCTGAGAATGGGCTTACCACTTAGGATGAAATTGAGGCATATGAGGAAAATGAAAAGGCAAGGTATGGTATTACTAGTGCTTTATCAAAGACTGAATTAGCAAAGGTTATTTCTTTGAAAACTGCATATGAAGTTTGGGAAAAGTTGAAAGAGCTCTATGAGGGGAATGGCAGAATCAAGTTATCTAAGAAACTAATTGCTAAAAGACATTATGAGAATTTGAGATTGGAAGATGGAGAAGATATCAAGAGCTATTTTCAGAGGGTTGAAAATGTAGTGAATGAAGTCAAGAATCAAGGAGGAACTATTACCATTGAAGACTTTATGGAGAAGATCTTGATGACATTACCGGACAGCTACAATGACAAGATCTTGGCAATTGAAGAGGTATATGATCCAAAGAAGTTTACCAAAGAATAGTTGTTTGGTACCCTAACAACTTTTGAGTTAAGAAAGTTTAGAAGAGACAAGAGCAGATCTAAAACAACATTCAAAGCAACAAAATCAAATGATGATTTAGATGGTGATGACGAGGAAGAATTTGAAGCAAACTTTGCAAGGAGATTGAAGAAATGTACCAGCAAGTATAAATGTATGTTACCTCTAAAATATTTTAGATGTGGTAAAATTGGTCATTTGGCAACTAGGTGTCCAGAGAAAGGTCCTAGACAAAAGTTTAAGAAGTTCAATAAGAAAGCTTACCATGTGAATGAAGATGTAATCTCAGATGATGAATCAAAGACAAAAGATTGTTTGTTTTATGTTGAAGAGGATGTGAAATCAGAGATTGATAGTACTAACATATGTGCTGAAGTTGATAATGATGTTGAAACTGCTTTGTATGTTAGAAGAAAGAAAAATGAAGGTTGTGAAATCAGGAAAAGATCAAGAGATCTAATTGCAATCTGGAAAAGAACGGGAAGGAACATGTACCGGCAAGAAGGAGCATCAGAAGGATGTTGTTTACTATCTTAGACCGATGACAGTTGGCTTTGGCATCAAAGGATGTGTCATATAAACTTTGATAATCTGGTGAAAATAAGCTCATCACGTGGGGTGAGAGATCTACCCAGATAGCGTAAACCAAAAAACATTATCTGCAAGGGTTGTCAAGAAGGGAAGTAGAGAAGAGAATCATTCAAGACAAAAGACTTCATCTACCAGTGTACTGGATATTGTGCACACCGATCTCTATGGTCCTACTAGAACAAGGAGCTTTCAAGGTGAAAGGTATTTTCAGTGTAACATAGACACGGGGGTATGTCGAGACACCGAGACGAGTTTCTGAGATGGGGGGACAAAGGGCCTCATTTTCGGGACGACGGTAGGGGGCAGGGNNNGCGGTGGCGTGGTTGTGGAATGGTGGAGGTGGGGGGAATCCGGTAGTCCAAGTATCCGGTGCGGGGACATCCCGGGGATGGGTATTTCGAGGTTTTGTTGGGGGCGCGAGTCCCCGGGTTTCATTGGGTATTTTATACTTTTTGTTGATGACTATTCAAGGATGACATGGGTTTCTTTTTGAAGAGACAAATCTGAGGCATTTGAGAAGTTCAAGATATTTAAGGCTAGAGTTGAGATTGAGCGTGGTAGAAAGATTAAGTGTTTGAGATCTGACTAAGGAGGAGAGTTTACGTTTGATGCTTTTGAAAGTTTTTGTGAAAAGCATGGTATTAAGAGAGTTTTCAACAACAAGAATACCCCAGCAAAATGGTGTTGTGGAAAGATTGAAACAAACAATTCAAGGAGCAACAAGAACTATGGAGGCAAGCCTACCAAAAATCTATTGGAGAGAAGCAGTACATATTGTTGTGTATATGCTTAACAAAGTTTTGTACTGGAAATATGGAAAGACTTCGTATGAATTATGGCATGGCAGAGCACCTACAATTAAGTACTTCAAATAATTTGGCAGCAAGTGCTACATTTGGAAAGATAAAGACAAGCTTGGAATATTTGATAGCAGGGCAGATGAAGGAATATTTTTGGGCTATTCTACAAGAAGCAAAGCGTATCGGTGCTATAACAAGAGAATGAACAAAATTGTGGAGAATGCAAATGTGAAGGTTGATGAAGAATTCCAGAAGGTCCCTTAGCGACACATTGAGTATGAATCTGATACAGAGGACAAAAGAAAAGAAGAAAAGAAAGAAGAAGATGATACTCAACCGATACCGACATCTACAACTAAGAAACTAAGGTATGTACAGAAGAATCATTCAGAGAATCGGATCATTGGAGATAAGGACAGAGGAGTTGTTACCAGAAGTAAAGCATCTCAAGATCATGCTTTGTTATGTTTATTGTCGGAGATCGAACCTAAGTCTGTAACAAAAGCTTGTAGTGATCAGAGTTGGATTAATGCAATGAAGGAAGAACTCAGTCAGATAGAGAAGAATTAGACCTGGGAATTGGTGCCCAGACTGACAGACAAGAATGTGATAGGCACAAAATGGGTTTACCGAAATAAGCTAGATGAATATGGCAAGGTTGTGAGGAACAAGGCAAGATTGGTATGCAAGGGTTACTCACAATTGAGGGCATTGACTTTGAAGAGAATTATGCCCATGTTGCTCGGATGGAGGCAATTAGGATGTTCTTTGCGTTTGCAGCATTCAAAAGATTCAATGTTTATCAGATGGATGTCAAGTCTGTGTTCCTAAATGGAGAATTGAAGGAAGAAGTATACATTGAGCAACCCGAAGGAAGAAGTATACATTGAGAAACAGATCGAGATGCAGTTTATAGGTTGAAAAAGAGATTGTATGGATTGAAGCAGACACCTAGGGCCTGGTATGGAAAACTCGATAAATATTTAATCAGTCAAGGATTCAAGAAAGGTCGGGTTGACAACAATCTATACTTCAAAATACTTTCAGACATAATTTTGATTGTTGTTGTGTATGTTGATGATATCATCTTTGGAGGCAAAGATGATCTATGCAAGAAGTTTGTTGAAGAAATGCAACTAGAATTTGAAATGTCCATGATTGGTGAATTGAATTTCTTTTTTGGATTGCAAGTAAGTCAGAATGACAAAGGTATTTTCATTTCTCAATCCAAGTGTGTGGAGTTACTAAAGAATTTTGGCTTAGAAGATTCAAAACCTGTATGTACTCCCATTGTTATCGAATGTAAGTTAACTAAGGAGGATGATTCACCGAAAGCAAATGCAACTAAATATAGATCAATGATTGGAGGATTGTTATACCTAATGGCTACTAGACCAGATACCATGTATGATGTATGTTTGGCAGCAAGATTTCAGCAAGAACCGAAAGAGACATGTTATGGTAGTAAAGAGGAGTTTTCAGATACTTGAAAGGAACAACAGATATGGGATTATGGTATCCAAGAGTCAGATTTTCACTGATGGCATATACAAATGCAGATTGGGCAGGTTGTGTAGAAAAAAAAAGAAGTATCAGTGGCGGAGCATTCTTTGTTGGCTCCCAGTTAGTTGCTTGGTCGAACAGGAAGAATGATTCTATAACGCTATCTACTGCTGAATTAGAATATATTGTAGCATCCTCATGTTGTACTTGGGTATTATGGATGAAGCAGACCTTGAAGGATTTAGGAGTTAGTTTTGTTGAACCAATTCCTATCATGTGTGATAATACCAGTGCTATAAGTATGTCAAATGATCCAGTAATGCATTGCAGAACAAAACATATTGACATCAGATATCACTTTATCAGAGAGAAGGTTGAAGGTGCAGTGAAGTTTGAGTATGAGCCTACAAAGGAACAAATAGTAGACATATTTACCAAACCTTTGTGCAAGGACACTTTTGAGTATCTCAGGGGGAAGTTGGGTGTCTTGCCTCTTCCTAATGATCACTAGATGCACCAGTGTGTGTGCATTGGTCAAGTGCTTTGCATTTCTATCTTTCTAGATTAGTTCTTGATGGCTTCCTCGCAGGGGGAGCAAAGTATGTTAGCAAGGGGGAGTTTGCTGTGCCCTTTGTCATTGTTGTCAAAGGGGGAGAAAGTTGGAGAAAGGTTGACGTTCGTTTTTGTGTATTGTTATTGATGAATGTTGTCATCAATGCAAAAGGGGGAAATTGTTAGAATGTGAGGTTGATGTGATCCATGCTTTGGTCATTAATGTTGTCATTGATGTCAACATATCCTTATTCCAACCTTTAGTGTATTGGTTGTTGTGGAATTGGCTAGATTGACGTATCGGTTGATGTGCACCGATAGTTTGTATGCTTCGGTTGAGGTTGTCATTGACTGGTTTCAGTGAGTGTTCTTCGTTGGATGTAGCATATGGTTGTTTGGATCGATCCTATTTGGATGCGTATCCTTTGTATTTTCTGATCTCGGCTATGTGGATGTAACGTGCCTCTGTGTATCGACAACGAGCCTCTGAGTATCACTAGTGAGCCTTTGTGAATCTGGTAGCGAGCCTTTGTAAAAATCACCATACCAGTGTCACCTTAATAGGTGTTTTACATTTCATGAGAATTAGTTTCTCAGTGGTTTTTCCCATCTTGGGTTTCCACATAAAAATACTAGTGTTCTCTGTGTCCGTGTTTTTGTGTTCTTAATGCTTACAGTTTATGTGGATGTTTGATGTACTTAATCGACAAATCTAAAGTTGATAACATTGATTAAGAGTTGACCGACAGAAGAAAAGTTTTATAAGTTGTGTGGAATAATTGATTCATCCCCCCTCTTAGTTATTTGGCCTGTTCAACAAAGCCAAACGAGCTCATATTCACCATAAAGCCGCATTTCGCAGTAGGAACCTTGGAGTCACCTCTATGATTTTCACAATCTTAGCATACAAGGGGTCTTTGCTCAAGAGAGGATAGAGTGTCCTTTGGCACTTTATTCTATGTTGGTGTGGTCATAAAACACCCATCGACAGGATGTTCAATCTGACTGAAGGACGAAATCCCTTAAGGTCTGGAATTAGAGGATAGATTCCCTCTGAATTCCATTGCTGAATTAGAGTACAAAAACCACTGATTCAGATTATGGGCAACCTCGCCTAGAGATTGCATGGAATTTAGAGATTGCATGGAAGTTTCATGTGTTAAATTTGCTGTCAATAACTAGTGTTCGGTTTTCAAGACTTTTCAAAGACATTCCAATTAATTGTAATTAACTGCCGATTTAAAGTTAAACTGCTAGCCGCTGCTGAAGATAAGTTTGAATTCTTTAGGCAGAATTCTATATAATAATATATAACATTTAATAAAGAATCAAACTTATCAACTGAAATTTCTGAATTGATTTTATCCAGAAATAATAAATATTATTTGTTTATTTATGCATTGAGTAGAAATTATCATAATTGTGTGCTTGAGGTTTGATATATACAAAATTTTCCAAATGGGACATTTCAAGTTGTATTGGAGATGGATCTTGCCAGCTTGTGAAAGAGGTCACAGAGAAGTGATGAATGTCCATGTTATTCGCAGCTGTTCAAATGCTTAAAGAAGCTGTGGCCAAGGCAAGGAATCCCTGTCAAAATTCATACGTGGAAGGAAGAGTTTGTAGATATGTTGCCACCAATAAAAACACTCCAGATTCTAATTTCAGCCAAGGAATTGCCAATTGGCTTTGCGAAAAATCTTGGTCATTGAAGGAGAAAAAGAAAGGGTTCAGATACATTTGTTTTGGCACAACTAAAAGGAAATGTACAAAGTAAAGTCATTCATTGGAAAGCTGCTATGGACAAGAAGAAATCATCGGCAGTTGTGTAGAATATTCAAATAGTATATCAGATTGTATCATTTTATTATTTTAGAGATTCAGTTTGATAAGAGGATCACTCATTATATGAGATAACTTTATGATTGCAGGTATCGCTTGGTTAAAAAATAAACATACTCAGTTGCATTGTACATCCTTGTAAGTCAGTCGTCTGAGACAAATTCCAATAAACAATAGTCAAATCTTAGCACACTAGGTAAAGGAGTATATATTCAACAGAATATTGGGAGGATGTTGTGATAAGACGAGAGCATCTTATTAATATTGTCATAATAACATGCACACTATTCAGTGCTTCAAGAGTCTACTTTTCATATCCAGATTGAATATATGGGTTGTGATTGTCACTCAGAGCATACAAATTGCTTTTCAAATTGTCTCAGTTGCTGATCCAAAAGTTAGCACATCACATATGAGGACTTGACGAGTGAAATTTAGTTGTTAGAGAATTGCTATGGCAGCCTATGAAAAGGATCCATTTAGGTGTTGGGATTTCAAACTTATATCAGAATCGGATCATTCAAATCCATTATTATAGTTGATGGATTTGATAACATAAGACTTATATAGTAATTTTTGAATAGCCGTATTACTATTAGCATT
>MU222920.1:16236-28115 GCA_018584345.1 Thuja plicata
GGGCAGACATTTACATTGCCGTTGGCTCCAACCAGCAATTGCCGTTAAGTTGTCAAATTACTACGAATTTTTAATTGCAATGTATTAGAGTTAGATCTTGCCAACTTATGAAAGAGAAGTTAATACTATTATGCAAGAAAAAAGCTCATTCCATATAAATGACAAAAGAAGTGAAGGGCAGATAGAGAGAAAGCTCCTTTGGGGATAGTTCTTTTAGATAAGTTTGAAAAGAAGATTTATACAACGATAGATCTGTTGGTCAAATGCCCCACATGTATTAGAATAATGCTAATGCTCCTAGAAATTAGATCAATAGCACACAATGGACATTTGTTGAATTTGATGATAGACCTCTAATTTCCACTTTAATCCATAGAGAAAAATAAAAATCTAAACCAAGGGTCATCAAAAGAAACCATATTGAAAAATTGCATCGCTCGGCTGATGTAATAAATGAACAGGAATCAAATATAGATTTAGATTACTTTAAAATGGCTTCCAAAGGCAATACTAATTGTTAAACAAAACAATTTGTTGGCAGAGAAGATGATCAAGATGCTAATGGTAGATCAGGTAATGAAATTATGTAGCTTGATAGCAACAAATATGGTGAGGTTGATTCTTCTTGTTCTGGACATGCCAACCTAAACTGCCATATTCAGGCTGGCACTTTTGGTGTACATTGCAACAATAATACAGAGAACAACAATTCACCATATTCTTTAGTTATGAAATCTAGTGCTGGTCCCAAACAAGTGGTAAAAGAGGAATGTATTCATATTGTAGGAAGCATATTTGATGGATTTGATGATGACTATAATCCGACAAGCTTGTTCATGAAATGAGGATTATAGTAGCAGGCAAAGTGAATCAATTATTCCCATACAATTCAATAATCATAAAGAGTTTGATTGCTCAATAGACAAATCTCTGTTTGAGTGCAGTATAATCTAAATTTGATGGATGTGGGGACATCCTTACTTTTGCTGGTAGGAAGGATGGTTCCGCTTTTGAAACTCATGGGTGACCATTTTGAAGGGCAATATTTAAAATTTGAGAATACAACAAATGAGATTACTAGATCAAGCAATGATTTTTATGACCACCCCATGGATCCTAAGTTATCCAATGAAATGAGAGAAGGATTTTGTGATATTTTTGAAAACTCTTTGATTGGATTAGTTACAAAATGTGAGAACCTCAAAAGTGAACCAAAAGCATACATGGAAAAGAACATTGCATTGAAGGTCTTAGATGTGTTTCATGCCTTTAATCCTCATCTTAATATATGGAAAGCTCACTTTCTTGCTTAAATTCAAAGAGATATTCATGAAATTGTAACTCAATAAGTTTTCTGTAGATGTAATTGATGTCAAAAACGAAATTGATTTTCTAATTGATGTTTCCTTTACTTAGTTTCAAACTATGCTTTTGCAAGATGTCTTTTTGTTTATTCTTTTTTTAGGATGAGATAAATCTTAAATTACAGACCTTGCTAGTTTCCAACTTTTGGCTTTTTTATTGAGAGATTTCAAAGGATGGTATCAACCTTATAATATCAGAAAACTATATTGGCAGCTTGGTTGAGGCAAGTATAGTTACAATAACTTTTCAGGGACATCAATGTAGTATGGAGTTGGACATAACAGAGACAATTAGAGAAGCATCACTTGGTGTAAAGTTTCCAATTCCTACCTATATCTGAGTGTTGCAGCAGAAGCTGTTCACATCACAAGGAGGATCAATGTTTAAGACTTACGACCCTTGAAGGTTGTTTTTGGATCTTAGTTACTTAAAGAGCATTCTAGTTTGTGATTGCTTGAGGACAAGCAATCTTGGGAAGGGTGGAGTCTGATGCTGCCTCCTAAAAATCCCTGCAATTTCTTTAAGAAGGATATATTAATAATCATTAATAAACTAAAGTTAATATTAAAAATTAAAAGTTAAGTTTTATTTATTAAGGATCAAGGGGCATGTGAAAAGTTGTCCATTAAAAGAAAAAGGTATATAAGGAAGATCAAGGAAAAGGAAGAATATATGAATGGAATACATCTTTTATTTGATTATTACTCTGAGCATTGAACTGCAGTTCAGTCTGACCTAAGGATGAACACCTTAAGGTCTGGAAGAGGATGTAATCCCTCTGAATTCTGTTACTGAATTAGGGGACGAAACCCTTGATTCGGATCTTGGGCAATGTCACCCAGAGATCACATGGAAGTTTTATGTGTTAGAAAGTTAGAATTGCTGTCAATAATCAGTGTACTTTGGAGACCTTTCAAGGACATTCCAATTAATTGTAATTTTCTGCACATTAAAATTTAATTTTTTAGCCACTGGTGAAGATAAGTCTGAATTCTCTATTAACTGTTCATTTATAAATTAATTACAAATTATTGTGACTGTGCTCTTTGAGTTTGATGCATATAAACTTTTTGAAATGGGACATTGCATAATCACATCTGCAATACAGTTATAGAATTTTTGCTTGATACAAATATACTTGTGAGTATTGTAGTTTTTTAAGCTGTGGTATGAATATATATCTAAAAATGTGTACTTTTACAAATTCTTGGAAATGGAATTCATAGGAAATGCTTGTGTACATGTTTGCAATGCATGATAGATTTGTCTCATATTTTCTCCAAAAGAATGATACAATTGCTGAAGACTATTTTAACAATGTAAATAGTATACATTTTAAATTTCTATTCATGTTACATAAATTTTTGTCTGTCAGACAATGGGGAATTCTTTTTTTTGTGCTCTTGTTCATTTGCTTTAATGTTTTCTTTCTGCACAACCTGTTACCATGCTTTATTTAGTTCATTTGTTTTTGTTGTTGTTTCAAAGTTTAGATTGCAAGAGACGTTCTTGATGCTGCTGCGAGAGCTATTAGACCAGGGATAACCACAGATGAAATTGATGAGGTTGTTCATGAAGCAACTATTGCTGCTGGTGAGAAGAGTATCCTCAATGTTACGATGATTGATTCCAAGTGTTTGGTTTATAAACAAAGAAATCAAAGTTGAATCTTTTAATCCACTGTTAGGGATACAATGCAAAAACATAAAAACCTAAGTTGAAATTCCTCTATTTGGAGTTTCCAAGGATATGACCTTGTAGTATCTTTCTTTAGGTGTTCATTATTCTCATCTTTTGGTATGTAAAGTTTAGATTTAATTGGATGCCTTTAATTAAGAACTTAATTTTTTCCATAGTTGTTTCTAAAATCCTGTTTGATCTCCCAGGTGGCTATCCATCTCCATTAAACTATCATTTCTTTCCAAAATCTTGCTGCACGTGAGTATTCTTTTGAGGTTATCACATCTTCTATTGTCTTTATGCAATTTGCTTGTTGCGTTAGATTGTTTTGGTTGTAGTGAGATTCTTGTTCTTTCCATTACTTTGGAATTGTTTGTTTGAAAATATTGTTTCTTAATCTTAATGCACGTGTTAAACTGTCCAGGTCTGTAAATGAGGTTATCTGTCATGGTATCCCAGACGCCAGGTACAATTTTTAGTTTCCATTTGCGTTCAAAAACATTTTGATGTTTAGATCTTGTTAATACTTTGCTTTAGCATTTTGTGTGCTAATTTCCATCTCGAAGAAAGTTTATTTTTTAGTTCGAGTCCAAAGAGTAGGTTTAAGAATCATTTTGTTTTGGAATTCACATGGATGGATAAGGGTTGAATTCTCACATATAATTAGAGTGATGTATTCCTGGTAGATGTTTTCTTTGCCATTGGGTAAGACGTGAAAAAACTTCCAGATACATAAACACCTTTATGAAAGCAAGTGAATCTACTTCCGCATATTTATCCATTGTTTTGTGTGAATTTGTTCTTGGATACCCTTTGTTCTATATAGTGTTTATGTGAAAGGTAATATAGATATTAATGCATTTATATGCTTGTACAAAATTGGCTGTTCTGCTTGGTAGATAGATGAGACAAACTATTTGTTGGCACATCTCTTCTCCTATTTTATTTATTAATATTTTGTGCATCAAAAGAAAGATATGCCTCTATTCAAGTACATGAAGATTAATATTCAATTTGCCTGTTACATACTTGTTTTTTTGCATGGAAATCAATCTGTTCCATGTAAATTTATTTCTGTTGACTGCAGGAGATTAGAGGAAGGAGATATTGTGAATGTGGATGTCACTGTTTATTACAATGGTGTTCATGGTATGATAATGGATTTTTTTAGTTGCTGTCTCCATAGATTTTGTTTTTCCTGGACTTTTGTTTTATGACATGTCAATTGATGTGCAGGAGATCTAAATGAAACATATTTTGTTGGTAAAGTGGATGAGGCTTCTCGACAACTGGTTCAGTCTACAAATGAATGTTTGGAGAAAGCGATTGCAATAGGTAATTATTTTAAATTGTAACTACAAGTTTTCTTTTGGAAGGCTGGTGCATTCTATCTATCAAATCACATATGCTTTTGTTTTGATTAGCTGATTATTGTTGCATTCATGGTAGAGAAAAAACTGACTTAAAATCTGTTAGAGTTTTGCATTCAATAATCTTGTCCTAGCCTCCATACATTTTGAGAAAATACTGGGGGTAAGAGACATTTGGCAACTCGAAGTTTGCCTCTCCCACTATTTGATTGAAAAGGACACGAGACTATATAATACAAAAAGTAGAGAGGTCCTCATTTTCCTCATCTGTAGAAGACTGGTATAAGTTGTAAGGACCTGTAGTTTCTTGCAATGGTGTAAGTGCAATCCAATCATGAAGGCCATTCTTATGGACATTTTTGAATGGGAAATCATACAGTTTTGCCTTAGTTAAGTTCAATTTTTTTTTTATCGAAAACATCCAGCAATATGAATGAGTGAGGAATGCTCAAGGCGATTTCTCTGTTGGCATTTTGTTGATATTATACTCTGAAATGTCTAGGAAAATCTAGAATTTTCAGGAAAACAATTGTGGATATTTCTGGGGCTTGCTTTCCAAAGTATTGAAAAGCATGATTTGTAACATTTTTGGCTGGTTCCCCAAATGTTCTGTATTTGATAACCAGATTGCAGGGTACGGATATTGGTGGACTCATCAACTAATATTATGTTATTCACAATGTTTCAGTGCATATTCTAGATGAACAGAAGAGGGTAGTTTGTTGTAACACTATATCTTTAACTTTTAATAATGTTGAAGCAAAATATTTAAGAATCCATAGATGCAAGTTACACGTTATCTAGGATGTGAGTAACAATTGAACTCTCTGTCTACATGAGAAAATAGCTAAAATACTATTGTGACTTTGTTGAACTTCCTTGTTATTGTAGAACATGTTGAGGAAACTAGATAGAAATCATACATAACTTTTGTGTTGTATCAGCTTGGCTGATTTGTTAGAAAAGTTTTTTTGAGGTATCCTTTTTTGTCCCAGTCTTTTATGTCTATAATTCTAGTGAGTCTGAAAACTTTAAATGAAAATGGTCTATATGTGTTGGCACACATCTTTCACTGGCATCATTTTTGAAGCGTATTAGTTATCTTTTATTTGCAATGTTACTCAACTTCGCTAATAGGAAGAGAAATTGGTTTGCACTACCCTTTTTGTCCCCATCTTTTATGTTTAGATTTTTTTTGACTGGAAACATATCATGAAATGGTTGAAATTTTGTATTACTCGTTTTTCATTGGCAACTTTGTGCTCTAGAAGATTGGGTTTTACTTGTGTGGCTGTGGTTAAGATGCATTAAATAATCTGTTTATGTATCTCATGAGGCATATCACTTATCATAAAGAGGTCTTTTTGTGTGTTTCCTGGATCTTGTTCATGTATAGGATTTTGTTGCATTTGATTGTGCTTCTGTAAGATTATGTCAAAGTGGAGAACATATTTAGAAAGGTTTGATTGTGCAGTTTATTATCTCTAATCTGTTTTTAGCTCTTACTGAAGTGTGCAATTCGTTTGCCATGCTCAGTAAAACCTGGAGTAAGGTTCCGTGAAGTGGGCGAGGTTATCAATCGACATGCTTCAATGTCAGGGTTATCTGTGGTACAGGGTTCATTTTATTTGGACATTTTAATTTTAATCTAGGTTGCTTGTTTTATTGTAAATATTACTCTCTTTGTTGAGATTTGTAGTTTGTGCAACAGGCGAAATCTTATTGTGGACATGGTATTGGGGAACTCTTCCATTGTGCACCAAATATCCCTCATTATGCTCGTATCCTTTTGACTTGCCTTTTTACTTGAATAGCCACAGAGATTGATCATTCTTTGGCTTGTTGCTTAAATGATCTAGGAAAAAATGGAGACTACAAATGACAGAGCATAAGTTATTCATTCTGAGTTATGTGTGACCTGTACTATTATGCTATAAATATAATGTACATTCTTATGGTTTAGTAGATGGAGGAGGGAAACATTATTATAGTTGGGTGGCATTCTCATGAAATTTGGGAAATATCTCCTTGACCTCAAAATAGGAAATAAAGCTGTTGGCATAATGAAAGCAGGTCAAATATTTACAATTGAGCCTATGATCAATGCAGGTATGACACTTTTGAATAGGGTTCTTTATTTATTAATTATTGAATTCAATATTTTATTTTCATTTGTCACAATGAAAGATCTTCCACTTCAATAGGAGTATGGCGCGACAGAATGTGGCCAGATGGATGGACAGCTGTGACAGCAGATGGGAAGCGTAGTGCCCAGTTTGAGCACACTCTCTTAGTGAGTAGTGTTTCCTTTAATCATTCCATTGCATGTTTACACGGTATGATATCTCTTGGAAATGTTGTGGAACCTAGGTGCTTTGGTTTGCCACTGGTACCAGTGCACCCTTTAAGTAAAACATTCTCTTATTTCATCTAATTAACTGAGCATGAACATTCAGCAGGATTTAATCAGGAAATGACAAATGGAATACACACACATTAAATCTGGTAAACTATGGATACTCTATGAGCAGTGATCCAGATGAGTACATAGTACATACTTCCACGTGATTATCAGTAGCATTCTCATTCAATGAGGAAGCACAAAATCTTTCATCTGCGTGCTAGACTGCTTTGTCTATAATATTTTGTTTACCCATTCAACTTGGAGGGAATTTCTTCCAATCAAATATAATGTCCCAGGAGATTTTTATCTAAGGAAAACCATAAGTTTTGCATTCCGATTATAAACATCTTGTGCTCTTTGAAAAACTTCACCTTATTAACATTCTCTTATGAAACTGCACTAGGGTTTGTGTAATGAACCTTATAAATAAATAATGAGTAGTTCCGCCTTCATATGAAAATTTACATTTTTGTGCTATTCTATGTATTAAGATACTTAAAGTACCTTGGAACTATTCAAAAGCTTCTCATTCTCATAGGTATATTCCAAATGGTATTGGAGCCAACTTTTGTTGGATCTATACCCCATTCTTTTCTGTAAAGTGATTTGTCTTAGCCAAAGCCATTAAATACACATAAATAGCTCCAAACTGAAGTGAAGGGGCAAATATATCGTTTTCCCCAAGCTCACATAATTTTTGCTCTCTCTCTCTTTGTCTCTCTCTCTGTAAATCTTGGTTGATGTTATGGGTTGCCTTTAGCACAGTGTGGAGTAAGCTGACCACATTCTTAAGAAAAATTAAATATGGATCCTACTAAAGTCATCAAATGTACCCCATAATTGTTAGAGCACAACCTTATGACACGTTCCCTAGATTTATGGGCCACCTCGTTGCAGCAAAGGGGATTTGAACATGTATCATACTTTTACGAGTCCCCCTATTGCCTGTATGCCCAATCCTTAGGGACATTTTTGTCCATTTAAATTTCGAAGGGTTAGAAAAGAAAGTTTTGTTAGAAAACATAATAATTAGTATGGTATTTGGGTTTTATCAAAAGTAACAGTCACAAATATTAAAGAGCATATTAATTAGATATTGGAAATAAAAGTGTCTTATGAAGTGTAAAAGTTTAAAAGAAAAAAATGTTAGGGGAAAAAAATTGCGTTTCTTGCTAATTGAACAATCATTTTGAAATAAAGGAAGGTCATGCTCCTCATTATGTGAAGTTGTCTTTTAGCAGCTACATTCTTGCTAGCGATTTGTATTCTATCCGTATTTGATTTACTACGAAGTTTTATAATGCTAAAAAATATATTGGTGGGCCCAATTATAAATTAAATAGAAACACGTTATTTTCTGATAATTTGATGGTAAGTACTCTCCTTCAACTACAAGGTATTTATCACCTCAAATGTATCCAGCAGTTGGACTTGGACTCATTAGTTGGAGCATGTCATATCCAAAATTGGACACAGCATGTTACCAATCTTATGTTAAACATATCTTTGCCTTTTAAACTCTAATGTTATACATCTGAAATTAACTTGGGTCTTTGCCATGCTTCATTGCGACTCTTCCAATTGAGAAGTACTAAACTAATATTGTAATATTGGTTAATAATGATCAATTAAGTTGTTGAATGAATGAATGCTTTTAATAACGTCCACGAGGCCAAACAGCCTATGGGACCCGCGGATAGCCAGCAAACAAGAAAGTAAGCGAAGCCCGAAATAGGTCCCCACCAACTAGATCTCTTTTTCCTTCTACAACTTGGATCTTCTGCTGTGCATCTTGATCAAGAAATCTGTACCCCTCATTTTCTTCTTCAACCAACTTACTCAAAGTGTTCACATTTTGGTATCAAATTATCAATGTAATTGATCCAAATATCCTTGTAGTGTTTACAAGATGTTTATATTCTGTCTTTACCACGTTTTGTGTGCAATAGCAACATCTTCTGTTTGCCAACTCTTCTAGGTATTGCCTATCTTGTGATTTCACATCTAAGCTGTTGTGAACTAGTTCTTATTTGGGCAATTAACATTTTTGCTTTCGATTTTGTTTCCATTTTATTATGGCGCTAAATGTTGTGAGGTTTTTACTTCATCACCCCATTGCAAATTGGGACCCCCTCTTTTCGCTTTAGCAGTTAGTCGTTGTCGATAGTTGTTTTGTTTTAGTTTTAGCTTGGCAGCATCAGAGATTGGAGATTGATTCCTAATAACCACATCATTTGATTAGGATCTATTAGAATATTCTCTATTTTTAGTTTGCTATTGTTAGCGGTTCTTAGTTGCTTTATTAATGGTCATCTTAGTTTAAGTTGTCACTGTTTTTAGGACTTCACTCTTGTAATCTTTATTTAAGCAGCTTTGGTCTCCTCAGTTTAATATATTGGATTACATTGAATATTTGAACATGGTATCAGAGCTGGTTTGGGTTTGACTCCCTCACGGGAGGGCTCAGGATTTTGGGAGGGCCTATTTCTGCAATTTTCAAAGGTGTTTGGAGTGAGAAAATTCTCAGATTTTAAAAATCCCGTTTTCTGAAAATCACAGATTGCTTTCTGTGTTTCATCACTGGTTTTTGGCATTGGAGGGTTTCAATGCGTTTATTTTTCGCCTTTTCTGTTTACAGCCTGTCCTGTGTTGTTTGGTCTCAGTCAGCAATGTATTTTGCGCCACACGAAAATCACATCATGTCTGTGTTTGGGCATAAATACAGACGCGACAATCTCCTTATAGACATGTTTTTTTTGGATGAGATTTTTTCCATGTCAACGCCGTTTTTTTCTTTGACTCCCTTAGAAGATTGAAATCACGTTTTTTTCAGCCTCCGTTCGAGGGTTTCTCCTGCTGTTTTTCTGGTCATGACGGCCTATGGTCCGTGTCTGTGTTTTTGCCTGCGCCCTTGCTGGTTTTATCTGGTTCTATGCACCGCGACCTCTATATTCATGGGTATTTTTTCCCACATGTAATTCTTCAGCTAGAGTTTTTTCTAGCCCATGATATGGCTGTAGCCCTTTGTTGGCTTGGTTAGAGCCACAGATCCAAGCAATGATCATGAAGACCATGCATCAAGCACACCCTCATTGGATCCGGTTTCTTTGCCAAGGATGGTGGTTTTATTGGACAGAAGGGTCGTGTTTTTTTTGTGTGAGGGGTTTTGATAATTTTTTCCCTTAAAAAATTCTGAGGTTTTAAATAATTGTTTCCCTTGGCAAAAATTTTGGGGTTTTAAATAATTTTTTCCCTTAAAAAAATTGAGGTTTTACATAAATTTTCCCTTAAAATTTTTTTGGAGGGTTTTTTATTAATTTTTCCTCAAAATTTATCAGGTGGTTTTTAATAATTTTTTATTCTTAAAAAAATTATCTGGTGGGTTTTCATAAATTTTTCTCTTAATTTTTTTTTTGTAAAGTTTTACCCTTTTTTTGTGGAAAAATGAAGTTTTGTATTTTGATCTGTGTTTGGTTTTGATCAATTTTTCACCTCAAAAATTGTCTAGTTTTTTTGGATTTTTCTCCTTTAAAAACATTGTTGGGTTCTGTAATCCGTGAAGTTCCTTCTTCGCGTGGGATTTTATTTTGGGTTTTATAATTTTTTCCTTCAAAATTACTGTAAGGTTTTCTAGTTTTTTCTTAAAATTTTTTATGTTCCTATTTTAGGGTTTTTACTGTTTTACTCCGGAAAAAGATGCTTTGTAATCTTCAGTTTTAGGGTTTTGTCGGTTTTCTACAAAAACTGTGACGTCTTGCAATTTGTTTTGGGGTTTAGTGCTCATCTGCAATAGGGTTTGCCAATTTCTCCTCAAAATCATGATTTCAGATTTATCTTGGTCTCTCCGGCTACATGCAGTGACAACTTTGTTTCCCAACATCGAGTTGGACGGATTCTGCTACCCTTGGTCATTAACGTTTTGTAGATCCAGGGAGTTTCTCAGCAGCAACAAAGTGTTATGAAGAGGAGCAGCCTTATTTGTATTTTTTACCAAAAGACATTGTGTCTTCTGTAGGGTAGTACGATGACCATTAAGGGAGGGTTTTAGAATGGTCTCTATTTTTAGTCTGCTATTCTTAGCGGTTCTTAGTTGCTTTATTAATGGTCATCTTAGTTTAAGTTGTCACTATTTTTAGTGTCACTATTTTTACCGCTTCACCATTGTAATCTTTATTTAAGGAGCTTTGGTCTCCTCAATTTAATATATCGGATTACATTGAATATTTTAACATGATTTGCCCTCAGTTTGGAAGGGGATCACCTGTTGTGCTTAGAGTACCTAAGTCTTTCAATTACTATATCTTACACACATTAATTGCTTTGAGTCATTGAGGTTTCTTAGGGGAAATCATGGCTAGTGAAAAAGCTTGATTCTTGCTTCAATGCCATTGTAATTCTCAAACCCATTGTGAGCTTTACTGCTTATGAGCCAAATGAAATGATGAGAAAAAGCACTATGAAAAGAAAAGAAAATTGGAAAGTATGAAAAGAAAAAAGAAAGAGTTATCTCGGAATATTTGGCTTTTGGGGGTGTATAGACATCTCTATAGGTGCTAAAATGAAAATTTACCGGAAGTAGAATAACCTTATTGAGGCTAGGGACACCTAACTAGCAGTGAGGCTCTATTCAGGTTGCTTTTGAAGTATGGATACCTTACATAGCTAGCCTAGGTGGGTTTTAAGGAATTTTTGATGGTCTTGTCGAGCAGGAATGAATACATTTGCACACACTTAAGTGATGGAAGATGAAGGCTCTTAGCTTGATTTGTGATTTTTCTTCCCTTTTGAGTAGGCCTCCTAGTTTCTTGATAGGTGAAAAAGGGGTTGATCAAAGATTCTAAGTTCCAAACATGTTTTGTCCTTGAAATGTTTAGGAACATTTCTTTCAGGTGGGCACTAAATGTTGTGAGGTTTTCACACCATCGCTCCATTGCAAATGGGGACCCCCTCTTTTCACTTTAACAGTTAGTCGTTGTTGATAGTTGTTTTGTTTTAGTTGTAGATTGTCATCATTTCGAAGTCCTGAAAGTTTTAGAGATCCAATTTGTTGATAATTATAG
>MU222921.1:7816-21552 GCA_018584345.1 Thuja plicata
GTGGACCCAGCTTGGTCCCATAGCCAGTTCATCTCCATTAGAAAGGAACCCAATGAACCTCTTGCAGCATTCAATCATAGGTTCCAACGTGCCCTGAAGTGGTGCATGGGCCCTTTTGTCCCATCGCTAGACGTTACCATACAAACCTATCTTAATGCGATGGACCCTTTCCTCACCACCCTCCTCTGGAGAACAACCTCCCTGGGCGACCGGGATACCTTGGAAAAAGTCTACAACCTAGCCCTAGAGTTGTCCCGCGGTCTCAACAAATCTCTGGGCGGGATTGGACAGAACATGCCTTTCAACATGATCCCCGGCGGTACTGCTTACGCTGGGGATTACAACCCAAATCTGGTAATGAGCGCCCCTTCGATGGTAGTGAATCCTTTGCCAGCCATGATAGACCAACAGGCGCGATATATTTACCCCTCCCAGACCCAGATGACACCGGGTCTGGAAGTCTTCCCTTGGAATCAGCCACAGCAGGCACAATAGACTCAGACACAAACATCCAGAGTGTCATTCTTCCAGTCGTCCACGGCTAGAGGATTGTCGCCCTCGACTTCAGCTAATCCTGCTATCTTCTCGGGAAGCTAGCAACAACCGCAACCGTCCCATTGTGACGCTAACATTCAGTTAACCGCCGAGGTCGATCCCTCCAATGAATGTTGTCCACTTTGACTATGGACATGGGTCAACTGAAGGTGAGATCCTACGTGCCCTAGAACTCAAATTCCCAGAGAGGGAATATCTTCTCCGGCCAGCAAAACAAGAATGGCAATCTGGGAAGAAACTTCAACAATGGGCCTAGGCCCAACCAACAACTGTGGAATAATAACACTAACACCGGAGGCCCACCTCTGAACCAAAATGCCAACCAAAATGGCGCTGGACCATCCCATTTTGCACTAGTCACAGACTTCCAGCCCATGACTAACTGGTGTAGGCTACACGATACAGGTTCCCACAACGAGGTGAATTGCGCCACTTTGGAGAAAGTTATTATGATCTCCCAGTTGGACAGGTAGCAGTCACATGATACTACCCCTCTAGAGCCTCCTATCTAGGAAATGACCCATAGTGCCTTCACTTGTGATACCATCTTCTTTGGAACTTCCAGAGAAGATGAAGAAGAATCTAAACTATAGGGATTCTTTGACAAATCCATCCTGCCTTTTGAGGCCAACGCCTTTACTGACCCACGGGCTCCATACAATACCTGGAGCTAGGTAGGTAAAGGACCATCTTACACACCTATACCTCCCGTCAAAGACACTCCTCCTCCCCGGAACCACACGACTGATCGACCTGTACCTCTAAAAAGTCCCAGCTCTAACCAAGCAAAAGATCTCACAGAGGAAAATCACCAGTTCCCAGGAGGAGGATTCGACATCACGAAGGTGTTAGAATAAACCACCACCTCCATAACCTTGATGGAGGTTGTGCTAAATTGTCTTGAGTAAAAGAAGTCTCTTCTGAAGCTCTTAGGGAACCCAGAAATAGTTAGCTACCCACCCAAGACCGTCTCCTTTGAAGATGCTAATGCGGCTGTCTTCTGGGGAAACAATGAGGATCCTCCCTTCCTACTAGGCCTGAACATTTATGGAAAAAATATACACAATTGTCTAGTAGACTCTAGAGCTTCAGGTAACATCATGCCCTTGTCCATTTTTCAGAAGCTCAGACTCCACCCCACCCCGTCTAATGGCGCAGTAATTCAGTTGGATAAAATTGCTGTAAAAATGGTGGGGGAATTGAAGAACATCCGGATACATCTTATCCAGGACCCCAGGATAGCCAGTATCATTGACATCCAAGTGGTGGACATCCCAGAGACTTACGGGATGATATTAAGTCAGAATTGGTACAAGTCCTTGAATGGATACTTCTCGACTGACTTCACCCACTTGTGGCTTCCGTGGGAAGGAGAATCCAATCAGATTCAGGTCAAAAGTGAACCTCGGATGAAACAGGCCCTTACCAAAGTTGGGAGGGTCAATGAAGTCCTTTTCTCTGAGACTTCTCTGGGAGTGTACCAGCCTCTTGAAATGTTAACATTCGATTTCATCCCTGGAGAGGATCCCATCGTGCTGCAAAGAGCATAGGACTTAGAAGAAAAGGTGAGAGTTGAAGTTGACTCTCATGGCCCCACAGCGACCCTTGCCACACTCCTGTCCGGCACCTGGTGCTGAGTGCATTACCAAAAACATTCAGATCACAAGTGTGAACCATGTCTATTGATCGCTAACCGGCAACTCAATATCTCCCAAAATGAACATACAACCGATTCCCCGGGACCCAGTACTTCTATGGGATGCACTCCTTTGGTGCCATCCCCCTGAGAATCACAAGTCAAAATGCCTCCAGAGGTAAAATCTACTTTCACACTGACGGTCCGGGAAGAAATCCCCAAGTCTCCCAGCAGTAATCCAAAGAAAACTCCCCCTCCCCAGCCCAAAATTACAAACAATGACTTATGGACCCTGAAGTTTGACGGGTCCCAATCCAAAAGGGTTGTAGGGCTAGCGTAGAATTAATCAACCCGCGAGGGAAATCCTTCCTCGCATCCTACAGGATATAGTTTAACTATACAAACAATGTCATGGAGTACGAGGCTTTGGTCCTTGGACTCTTATTCGCACTAAAGAAAGGTATCACTAGCCTCCGGGCTCTGGGTGATTCGAAGTTGATTGTTAAACAAGTCCAGAGTGAATACACTTGTCATGAAAAAAGGCTGGCCACTTACCGCAACCAGGCTTGGAGCCTCATCAAAGATTTTGATGCCTTTGGCATCAACCTCATTCCCTAGCGACGAAACTATGTCCCAGATGCCCTTGCCATTTCCGCCAGCACACTTGAGCCAATAGTCGGCTCCCGACTCTAGAGATTTTCAGTTGAGATGGTCCCCACCCCGTCCATTCTAGATAACGTCACTCACTTTCTGGTCTTTGAAGATGATCAACATATCCTGGCCTTCATGGCCAATGTTGGTGTTTTTGAGGATTAGATAGAGGAGGAACGAGACCATGATGATACTGGGTAGGGTGATGAAGATGATGGGATCATAGACCTGCCTACTAACACCATCCCAAAGGGAATGGTTACACTCAAAAAAATCTTTGACTCAGACCCTTGGGCCCGTGAGAAGGTGTCATCCTCCCCCGAGGGAGGAAAGTTTGAAAAAGTTAACATCGGCCAGCCCGGTGAAGAAAAGATCATCCACATTGGTACCTCCTTCTCCCCTTAAGAAAAGGAGAAGATTCTCACGGTTCTCTGAGAATACATAGATGTAATTTCCTGGGGTTATGAAGACTTGAAAACGTATGATACATCTATCATGACCCACACTATTCCTCTGAAACCTGACGCTAAGCCCTTTTGGCAAAAGCAAAGACCAGTCAACCCCCTAATAGAACCTCTAATTTGTCAGGAGGTAGAAAAACTGTTGTCAGCCTGGATAATCTTCCCAATCTGGCACACTATGTGGGTTGCCAACTTGGTCCCTATAAGGAAAAAGAACAGCGAGATCCACCTTTGTGTGGATTTCTAGAATTTGAACAAGGCATCTAAAAAAGATAATCACCCTCTCCCCTCGTTGGCTGAGGTGTTGCAGATAGTAAATGGATCCCAGATGATGTCTTTCCTGGATGGATATTTAGGGTACAACCAGGTCATGCTCAAGTATGAGGACAGAGAGAAAACAACATTCACCACCAAGTGGGGAATGTTTTCTTATAGAAGAATGCCCTTCAGTCTGATTAATGCTGGGGCTACATTTCAAAAGGCCATGGACATTGTCTTTGAGGGCCTCGTAAATCAATGCATAATCATCTACATGGATGATTTGACCATCTTCTCCTGGGACAGGCGTGATCATCCCGCCCACCTCGCTCAGATCTGCGAGAGGTGTCACCGGTATGGAATATCCCTTAACCCCAAGAAGTCTATATTCGGGGTCACTAAAGGGAAGATGCTCAGGCATATTATCTTTGAAAAGGGTATATCCATCGACCCTGATAGAGTCGAAGCACTGCTAAATTTACAGATGCCTGGCAGCAAGAAAGAGATGTGATCCTTCTTCATAAAAATCAACTTTGTGCGATGGTTCATTACAGGATTCGTAGAAATAGTTAAGCCACTCAATGAAATGATGAAGAAAGATACCAAGATTGAGTGGAGTCCTAAAGCAAAGCGGGCGTTCACCCAAATTAAACAAACAATAACGGAGGCACCTGTCCTGGCTAGTCTGGACTATTCCCTCCCATTTTATATCTACTCATTCACTTCGCCGCATTCTGCCCTGGTGGTGTTGACCCAAAAGGTCAAAGGGGAGGAAAGACCAATAGATTTCATGAGTTCCCCCTTCAAGAACACTGAAGTCCAGTATTCGTCATTAGAGAAATAGGCCTTTGCTCTAGTTCGCGCCATGAAGAAATTCTGGCATTATATTCTCCGAAGCAAAGTGCATGCTATTATCCCAGACCAGGCTGTCAAATCTTTGCTGATACAGAGCGAATTGGGTGAGAGACAGGGGAAATGGATGGCCATCCTCCAAGAATATGACTTAGAAATGCATCCCATGAAAATTGTCCAGGGCCAAGGACTAAGTCGGGCGATGGCAAAAGAGACTCCCCACATAGAATGTCATACTTACACAGTGGAGTCCATTACCCAGGATCCATGGTATACCGATTTGGTATACTTACTACTAAACAACAAATGCCCAGAGGGGTTACCTCCCCACAAACGCCGCGCTCTACGGATGAAAAGTGCACATTTCATGATCAAAAACTCTGCGCTTTACCGCAAAAACTTTGAGGGGGTGTATCTCCGGTGCCTCGACAGGGACCAAGCTGTGAGAATAATCGATGAATTCCACAGACAGTTTGGAACCGGGCATGGTTCAGCCGATGCCACCACCCATCAGATCCTCCAGGCCAGATACTATTGGCCCTGTATATTTAAAGATGTTTACGCTCATGTAAGGAAATGCCATACTTGCCAAACCACAGCGCATCGTGAGTGTAACCCAGCGATGCCCCTACAACCAGTCTACGAGGCTAGACCCTTCGCCCAATGGTAATTTGACTTCATCGGGGAGATCAACCCCAACTCGTCTACCAACCACTGATACATCCTTACTGCCACTGATTACTGCACTAGGTGGTCCAAAGCCATACCTTGTAAGAACAACACGGCGGATGTAGTTATCAAATTCTTGGAAGAAAACATCGTCACAAGGTTTGGAATGCCCTTTGCTTTAGTATGTGACAATGGTCCGGCATTTTCTTCAGCGTAATTATTGGAATGGACCTACAATAGAAAGATCACTCTAGATTTCTCCAGCAACTATTATCCCCAGAGAAATGGCGTTGCTAAATCAATAAACAAGAATTTGCTTGAAGTGATCAAATATTTGTTAGAACAAAATCCCCGGGATTGGCATCAAAAGCTGAAATTTTCCCTCTGGGCGAATTGCATTCGTATTAAGGCCACCCTGGGAACCTCACCATTCCACTTGGTTTATGGCTAGAACCCTGTATTCCCAGTCAATTTATAGATCTCAGTATTACAGTTCATGCAAGAATTCAACAACAGGGACAACATTGTGGAGGTTCGGCTCTTGAACCTGGTGCGAATGGAAGAACAGAGAGACGTAGCTCTTGAACATTTCGTGCATCATCAAGTAGTAGTAAAGAGATGGTTTGATAGAAGAGCACAATATAAAGCTTTTCAGATCTCGGATTTGGTCCTGTTATGGGACAAGGCCCGGGAGAAGAAAGGAAAGCATACCAAGTTCTAGCTGCTCTAGCTCGGACCATACTTGATCTCAGAAATTTGCGGGGCAAATACTTACCCCCTCAATACTTTGACTGGGGAACCTGTCGCATTTCCTATTAATGGGAAGTTTCTCAAACACTATTTTGAATAAGTTGGCCTAAGTTGTATTATATGTAAAGCTTTCTGCTTGTAAATAGTTCCCTCCGG
This sequence comes from Thuja plicata, assembly GCA_018584345.1. NCBI lineage: Eukaryota > Viridiplantae > Streptophyta > Pinopsida > Cupressales > Cupressaceae > Thuja > Thuja plicata. The sequence goes on from MU222921.1 coordinate 13,805, forward strand.
GTGCCTCGTGCGAGGTACCTTGTCTTGTAAATAACTTTGTCGGCTGTCCCCTGGGACGGCCCTCTTTTCCCATCTTTGTTTTCATTTTTGGTTTTCTTTTGGTCCCAGTGTTTTGTTCTGTCTTGCAGGAATTGGAATGCTTCACATAACTTTGGCCTTTGGGGCAATGTCTATGGCATGGTGAACTTTAGAATCTATCTTTAGCACGGTGGAATCGACCTGGTCTCCGGGGTTTGTTTTGCAGGATATGACACGTTTTGAAGAATCTCCATTAGGTGTTCTCTCTGGGAGTCTGGCAATTAGTAAACATAAATAATACAAGGAATAAGTAATCAAACACACAGAGGGTAGATCGGTCATACTAATTGATTTACCCACGTCTGAAAATCTAAAGAAATTGCCCCGGGGGTCTAGAGTTTTATCCTGTCTTCAAATATCTAAATATAGGTGGACCGGTGAAAGAAGTACCACCATTAAAATTAGCTAAGCTTAAGCTTAATGGTGAAATAAGTACTGCCTTCCCCACCAGAATCAAATAAAATAGCAAGAGGAAAAGCGGGATGAAACTCCGGTCTCCGGGGGAAGCAATCAAATTAATGACTGGTTCGATGTAATTAGTACCACTTCTCTATTCCTCCCCAAGGTCATTGGATTGATTTCCTTCCTAAGCACATAGGACACCACTGATGAAGGACTATGGACTGAGTCCTCTGCGGGTGGATTCTCTCAGATATGTTGCTCTTTTCCTGTCGAACACTTTGGGAAGTGGCTTTGTTCCAGTTTTGCTAACCAGAGATTCTTTAGTTCCCAAATGCGCCAAGGCATTTGTCCCAGATAGTCACCATTTGTTATGCCCTGCATCCCCATCCCTATATTTTGTGTCCAAAATGTTGGGTCCCCCTTTTTTTTTTCTTTTGTTTGCGGCTTTGCCTTGTCTTTCTTTCCCTTTTTGTTTTCTTTCTCTGGGGTTTTCTTCCCCGGCGCGTCATTTTGTTGTTTTGGTTTTCTCCTCCGGGACTCCGGTCCTAGAGGTTGCCTTTTGTTGGAAACTGGATTTTGGACTCCGGGATTCTTCATCGTGTTGTTCTTAGGAATATCATCATGAAGGACCCCCGGGCTCGGAGTCTTGAGGTTTGCCTATCCAGAGATCACCGGAAGGAGGAGGATTGCCTTTTACTACGGGTATAAATAGAAATTATCTATCATTTTCATGTTTACCACGATTAAAACCTTTGAGCACTTAGAGAGAATTAAAGAGCAATTTCCAAAGCGATTAACAGTGTGTTTGCAGGAAGTTTATGGTAATCAGAGCTTAACAATTTTCAGTCACCCTCAGGCAAGCACAGGTGCTCCGTGGTGGTGATTCTGACCTATTGATAACTTGAACTGCTGCAGAGCTCAAGCGGTAAATCCTTCCTTTCCTCCGCCTTCTATGTTCTTAGGTTGGTGTTCCTGTTTTCCTCTCTGTCTTTCTTTGGTTTTCGTTTTGCCTTCATTTTCTTGGTTTTGTTTTGTCTTTCTGTCTTGTTTGGTCCGTTGTCTTCTGGTTTTGCCGCCCGTTGGTGGGTCAGCTCTGCCAGAGGGTTGTCCACCCTCTGTGCAGAAGTTTTTTTTCTGTAAATAATGTAAAGTCTGTAAATAATGTAACGTATGTAAATGGTGTATATTATGTAAATAGTTGTATATATCCATTTCTGCCTTGTCTGGTTTTTCCCGCGGGCATCGTCCCGTGATGTATATTCATGTATATAAGTTTATAGTTGTAAAACCCCTATATATCTCCTTTTTTTCTCTATATATACCCCTCGGCCTTATGTATATCCTTCCAGATAACTCAACAAGCTGGTCAAGTCACCTTTGCTTCTGGTTTTTTCCTTCGAACTTGCTTTCAAGGTAGAAAACTGCCTGTTTGAAACTCGGCTGTCGACTGGTTTCAAACAGGCAATTTTCTCTTTCCTCCATCAAGGCTGTTAGAGCCTCATTTATTTCCCATGCGTGCAATTACTTCTAGCCAAGTGGCTTTCCCTTTTCATGTGTTCGGATAGTTGGCTCCGCCGTCATCGCAATAACTTCCATTTAATGCCAACGCACGTGGCGTCCACGTGGGCTTGACAACTTGCCTTTCCATATATCCTTGTTAACGCTCATTTCTCCAGGCTTCGGGCCTTTTTACCATCACACATCTGGTGTTCTTACCAAGTGTGATAAAATCCCCAGACCCGAATGTGTAATAAAGATTCTTTAAGTCTGCCATGTGTTTTGCTTTTCGGGTATCTTTGCATAAAACTAACTTTTCAGGAAAAACAAACATCACTGTGGTAAGATTTCCTGGACCCCAGAATAATTATTTTGATAAACATGTTCTAATAATCACTTTGTCTCGTAGGTTCTCAGAATTATCTTCCAAACATGTCTGAAGCATCCGCATCATCTCCTCCCGGAAGTCCGGAACTACCAACCACAACAGAGACCAGGGCAGCAGCAAAGTCAAAAATGGAGAAGGCCCTGGCAAAGTTGCCCCTCACCATGAAGTTTGTACAAGACAATGAGATTGTGGGCTCAAAGATTGAGTCCAAGGTAAAATTGATGAACGACACCAGTGTCAGGACTTGGGCAGAAATGCAAGCCCTGATAAAGATAATGCACATCCAGCGACAAGCTGGAGACAAACTTGCAATCAGCATCGGGGGTTCTAGAATCCTCCGGGCAGCTTGCTTCCCGTGCTCTGTGCAGTCTCCGGAGCTCATTCTAACATTGGTGGCCAACTACAACTCTTTTGTCTAGGATGTTATGCTCGCAGCTGCAGAACCCACGGGATACCCCACTCCAGTGGTGTCCATTGACCCAGTCACTTTCTAGGCAGGCCTGGGTATCCCACAATTTGATAGGGCCACGGTGGTCACAAGGACTGATGCCTTGAAATAATTTACACAATTGGAGGACGCGGCCCGGGTGTATATGAATACCAACTGGCTCAAGTCCCCAAAGAGGGACCCAAAGAGAATAAAAATAGATATCCCTCACTCCGAATTCAAGGAGAGCATCCAAATGGGGATGATAGCATTGGCCCGGGTATTTGGGCAACCCTCCGCCCAGGAGTTTGCTAAATGGAAGTACCATTTCCTCCTTGGCATCTCCACTAAGGGAGAATTTTTTGACTAGGCGACAATAATCTCCAATCATGTCGACTCCCAATTCCTGCAGTTGAACCAGAAGAAAAAGTTCTACATGTCTTCTTATGTGTTCTGGGCTTTGGCCCAATAGAGGCCCCACTCCAATGGCCTACTCACTGATGGAGTACTCAGGATTGGCCTAGGATAGAAAGCACCATGGGACCATTTCCCACATATTCAATGGGAGGCCAACTTCCCCAGTTTCTGCCGAGTAAATGATGTGTTCGTTTACTACCATCTGCTCACACCCACCCGGGATGCCAGATACCGCCTGTCCACTAAGGTGATGAAGTTAGTTAGTAGCTATGGGCACTACTACATACAGTTCCAGTAGCATACATAAATTAGGGTCATCGGCTTCTCCGGGAAACCCTACTTGTTGTCGAGGCACTACAGGGACAAGATCGTGCTGCTGGAATATTGTAGACAAATGCTGGAGTTGCACACCTTCTTTGCCCTCAAGAAGGTCCCCAACGTCTCATTTCCAATCTCCTATGGGAACTACACCTGCAGTTTGGCCGCCGCGAGGGAGGAAGATAATGAATAGAAAAGTTATAACTTGCAGGAATTCTATTTGGCACAGAGAAATTTTGATCTGCATGGCAGAATAGCAACGACAATGCCCCAGGCTTCGGAGCCCCATCAAATACACATGGAGGACTTCTGGGCAGATTTCCAAGATGACGTGGATGGGCGAAGCTGACATTATATCAGAATGATAGCCAGAATGATGCAGGAATTAAAGCTCCGAAGATTCCCTTTGGGCTTCTCTGACACCGCCCCCACCATAGATCCCCAGTACAAAGAAAAGGGGAGCAATAAAATGGCATTACCAGCAATGGATTGGGCTGCCCAGGAGGGGCCCACAATCAAGGACTTCACTCAGGAGGTGGTCGAGCAAAGTCATGCTTATTTTAAAAGGGTGTGCCCCGGGAGTATGCGCCAAACTCCCTGACTGACACTAAAGGTAACTCCACCAACGGTACCAAGATTAACCCCAGGGGCCGGGACTTCCTCATAGGGCACAGAAAAGGGAAAAGGGATAGCTACAATACCCTTTGTGTAGGAAGTCCCTATTCAGGAACATATCAAGCAGTCAGTGGTAGCCTCCAAGAAAATGAGGGAGCAGTTAATAATGAGGCTGGCCACTCCCCTGCTCATGGTCGGACCAATTCATCCTCCTTCCTCCCCATCACTGGCAGCCTTAATGGTCAAGGCAACAGGGGTGGATCCCATGGAGGCAGCAACAATAGTAGATGGGTGGCCACCTTTGATCACCTAGAGGAAGAAAAAGCACATCAAATAGCCTAAGGCAGAGCTGGCGCCAAAGGCTTCCCTCCCCCAAGAAGTAGAGCTTCTTTCTTCTAGTTCCCCGGAACCAGAGAAAGAAGTAGAGTCGGTGGAGGTCCCAGCTAGTCCCCCTCCTAAAGAAGAGTTCAATGTATTTACAACCGATGAGTTTGGGAATTTGTAGGAGGGAGACACACAAGAAGAGATAGAAGTCCTGGAGAAAGAAGCGGGGGCTGCAGACCAAGAAGACCCAGAACAGGAACCTGCGCAAGAACAAGAGCAGGAGATAGAAGAAAAGGAGCCAGAACCAAAAATTGTCTCCAGGGCTCAAGAGACGCAAGGTCCGGGAGTGGACCAACTAAAAATAGGTGAACAAATGGCATCCGCTGGGGGACCCAGACCTAGATCTTTGGGAATAACTGTAAACCCAGCCGCCACATTCCCAAGGCCACTCCCGGGGACAACCTTCGAGCAGGTTATCACGGTGGCCCAAACTTAAAATCTTGGCCCGATACCTCCCCTACTGCCAATAGAAGAATAAATTCTGGCAGAAGAAGAAGAAGAAGAGAAGTATCTTGAAGAAGAAATCCCCGAAGAATCCTACCAAGGTCCAGACCCAGCAATAGACATATAGGACAAGGCTGAGGAGATGGAGATTGAAAAGAACCTTGCTGTAGGAGAAGTTGAGGCAGGGAGGATGGATGAGGTCTGCGACACTAAGGAGAAACAACCACCAGGTACTGGGAAATAATCAGGAGAACAAGTTCTGGCAGGAAGGCCACCTCTCCCACCCCAGTGGTTGATAGAAAGAAAAAAGAGAAAGGCTTAGTCTTCTCTGGTGATTCTTCTCTCCCTGGTCAAGATGATGGCCCAAGTATAGGCCCCACCAAAAGCAAAGAAATCCCGGACAGTTCACACTCTTCAAACTGGGCCGGGTGGGGAAACAGTTGCCGTTGTGGCAACACCTCTCTCGGATGCCGATGAAGCAACTGCAGACCCTGCAGATTATGATATTGTAGAGGTATCCCTAGGCAAGAGGGGGAAGCAAGGCGAGGTAGACTTGCTTAAGGAGGTAGCAAGGGCAGTTGAAGCCCGATATGAAAAGGAGGCCCAGAGGCTCAAGGCTGAAAAAGAGAAGAATGAAAACCTTACGGGGTTGCTTACCAAGCTGGCTTGACCCCTCAATGCCACTCCTCTGTAGACCTCCACATCAGAAGAAATACCGCAGAAAGACATAGACTCCCTGCGAGTAATGAAGAAGAAGGCCCAAGCTGTAGATGAATGGGTCGCCCTACAGATAGGAAACACCCGGCGTTTCCTAGCGTCCACTCTCCTAGACTTATATATAGCCTAAAAAATTATCCATCAGGTAGAAGCACTCATTGAGCAGTGGGAGAGTGATGCTAAAAATCACTAGGCGTAGAAGGTAGAGCTTGAAGAGCTCCTCACCTTGGGAGAAGACATGATTTCTGAATCTGGAATTCTGGGTGAAGAATCATTTGATTTTGTAAGGACTCAACACACCATACTTGACCTCACATTAAAGGTAACCAAGCAACTAGTAGAGTCCTTGCAAGAGAAGGTACACAATGTAAAATATCCTTCTAATTTATTCAATTCTTATGTAACAAAGATTTTCAAGGCTGATCCCCTTAGTACAGATACGTACACCCCCAAAGATTCAGTTTTGGGAAGTTTTGATGAAATAATGCAATCTCAATATCAATCCCCGGTGGGGATAGACGGGGCCCAAATGGAAAAATTAACCGAAATAATACTTAAGGGCCTTGACATGGCAAGGATGGTAGATGAGTTTAAAGGAAATGTTCCCAACCTGGGGGAACAAGTTGAAGTGGCCAGGCACAGAAGGGCTAGCCTGAAGAGAGTAGATGAGGATGGCATTTCTCGCCTCCTCCAGGCCTTCAATGATAATAAGAAACCTTGAGATTTTTCTGGGAGCCGGGGGAACTTGAGTGTTGAGTATTCTTTATTCTTTTGGGGATGTAAGTTCCCAGATCCCAGAGTCCTGGATCCAAAATTTTGTATTCTTTAAAGTGATCCGTGTCCCAGTCCCCTAGGCCAACCGGTCACTTTCAGAGGTGGTTAATAAAGACTGTTAGAAGGTAGTTGGGCACATCAAGGGGCGTCGGCTCGACAGTTGGCTTTCTGACAAGGTGGTCTTATCGAGGCACCGCTCAAGGGTACAACTGGCACAATGAAGATAGGGCGCCGCATTTCCCATTTATGAGGCATGTAGCCTCGGTCCTTGAGGGACCTACTTTCTTCTTTCTCCTCTCTGGCTCTCTTCCCGAGACTGATTCTTCCGATGTATATTCTTATCTTATTCTTCTGACATGACAAACCTATTCCATCTCCAGGTCTTTTGTAGGGTGGCGCAGGTAGTACTGACCCCCAGATATTGTATTTTACTAAAGCATGATGTAAATAGGGTTAGGGTTGGCAAAGAGTTGTATAAATAGGCAAATCTGCCCATTTCCAAGGGTTGGAAAAATTGATGATTTTGTTGTCCATAGCAATAGCAAAGTAATTTCTGGTTTTAGTTGCAGAGCTCAATGCTCCATTGTTCAGTTCTTAGTAGTTAGATGCTCCCCTAGAGCCACCATTGTATCACGCACCAGTGCTGGCTGGACTAAATATTAATGAAGAAGGAAGGATTCTTGGCAATGATATTGTTGGCACTCTTGCTTCTGAGTTAATGGTATTTCATGTTTTAATGTTTTGTATGTCTTTTACTCTGGTATGTTAAAGTAGATTAACGAACTCTTTCCTCTTGCTACTGATAAAATGCTAGCTGATGGTTATGTATTTCTTCGGTATTTAGTGTAGTTTACCAGAGTATTATTGATGTTCTAGACATTTTTAACATGACTATAGTTAGATGAAATACTTCTAACCCTGCAGGATCTTTTTTTCTTTATTTGTTAAGTATAGAACGCTCGGGAAAACGTTACTTTGATTGAATCTCCGGAGAAGATGAGTTGAAGAAACCAACTATCCCCCTCTAAAATAGTCACCTCTCCCAACCGAGCCCCGCACGGTTGTGACCCAACACCCAGGTGCTTGAAGGCCCAGAGGATTTGTTTCCCCTGGACAACCTTTGCAGGCGGAGTTGGCCGATTTCCCCGGAACCCGGTGATAACTTATGACTGTTGGCGGACCCGGTCAGCAAAACCCCGTCAACAGTTTGGAAGTTATCAAGGTTTTGGTCTGACTTCGTGGATTGTAGGCCTAAAACTAGGGTTTCAATTTGTTTTGTGTAATCTA
>MU222922.1:0-15455 GCA_018584345.1 Thuja plicata
ATAGATAACATGAACTCAAAATAGACAAAAGGAACATGTTTGTATGAAATAAGACAAAAAAATGTGCTTTTACTTAAAAAATTCTCGCCATCCTTCATTGTTTAGGCTCAAATGGAAATCTTTGGAACCTAGAAATTTTCTTGAAAGACTAATGACCTCAAGGACGAACATGTTTGTATAAAATAAGACATAAAAATGTGGTTTTACTCAAAATTTTCTCCCTACCATTCAATATATTATCTGGGTATACCTTCCTATCGGCATAACCATTTCATCTTGTTGGGATGCAATTGCTAGTAATTAGATATATAATATTAATAATTAGATAGATGTTTTTGATTAAAGGGAAAACTAGTTTTATAGGGACCAAAAACCCAAGTTTAACAACAAAACAACATAAACAATATTAAACAAAAATCAACTGAGACCCAAACGCTAACCAGATGCCAAAAAGCCCCCAGAGACACAAGGTAGAGCAACCCAACAAAAAAACAAAAAGGAAACCCAAACACTACAAATTTTTTACAAGACTATCATTCTTTTGAATGATATCAAGATTGATGTTTTTCACCTTCCTAATAATACTATCTACAGGGGTCATACCCTTATCTTTGTTGTGAAATTTGCCATCCAAATGCATCCATGAGATGAGGGGTTTGGATATAAATGAGGTAAAATGCTAGAAGCAAGAGCAGATAGATTTTAATGAATTACTTGATATTCACAATGAGCAAGATCACTCATAAATAATACAAGAGGTATATACAAATTAGCAAGTTTCCAAATATGGAACTGCTGAAGTAAACTGCAGATAGAAAGGAAAGATTCCTAAATAGTAGACTTGAGCATTAATAAAGGAAACAAAATAAAAATCTTTAATACCCTCCCTGAATGATCAATCTATCAACAACACCAATAGACTTTCTGAATTTTACAAATTTATCAGAACCGGGGGACTTTGTGAAGATATTTGTTGGCTGCTCCAAGGTAGGAATATACATTAACTGAATGGCTTTGTCTTCAACCAGCTGACGAATGTAATGACAATGAGTTTCCACATGCTTGGTTCATTCATGGAAGACCAGATTCTTTTCCAGTTTGAGAACACCCTGATTATCACAAAATAAGGTAGTCGGACCTATCTAAGGAACATGCATATCGGAAAGCATCCAACAAATCCAAACTGCCTCACAAGCTGCCTTGACTGCTCCTTGATACTCTGCTTCTGTCGAAGAGAGAGCCACCGCATGCTGCTTCTTACTAGTCCATGTGACAACACCAGATCCCAAATTAAATACATATCCAATGGTAGACTTACGATCATCAACCGAACCAGCCCAATTAGAATCGGTGTATCCACAGAGTGTAGGATCAGAACTCTGATTGTACAAAAGTCCATAATCAGGAGTCCCACTTACATAATGGAGGACATGCTTTGCTTCTATTTAATGATTATCCTTGGGACTTGTCATGAAGCGGGATATGTAGCTCACGAAAAAGCTGATGTTAGGTCGAGTGGCAGTAAGATAAATGAGGCTGCCCACTAGTTGTCTAAACAAAGATTCATCCACAATAGGTGAATCAGACTGAGCTTACAATTTGAGCCCTGGTTCCATAGGAGTGGAGACAGGTTTGCAATCCTGCATTCTAAACTGGTCCACAAGACTTCTGGAATACTTGGATTGAGAAAGAAAGATACTGTGCTTAGTTTGCCAAACCTCAATGCTGAGACAATAGTGCAGGAGTCCCAAATCTGTCATATCAAAGGTGCGGCACAAATCCTGTTTGATCTCAGTGATCAAGTGTGCGGAGCTACTAGTAATGATCAAATCATCCACATAGACAACTACAAACAATATATCATCACCATAATGTTTGATATACAGTTTGGAATTTGAGGGACTCCTCTGAAAACCATGATCAGTTAAATACTTATCAATTTTCATGTACCAAGCCCAAGGAGCTTGTTTCAGACCATAGAGGGCTTTGAATAGCTTACAGACCATGTGTTCCTACCCAACAACCTTAAATCCTGGGGGTTGCATCATGTCGACCTCTTCCTATAAGTCACCATTCAAAAAAGCACTCTTAACATCCATCTGATGGACTTGCCACCCGAACTGAGCTGCTAAGGCAAGGACAAGCTGTATGGTACTCATTTTGGCGATGGGGGAAAAAGTCTCCTCATAGTCAATTCCTTCCCTTTGTGAGAATCCACAAGAAATAAGAAGAGCCTTATATTTGTCTAAATTTCCATCAGCTTTTTATTTCACCTTGTACACCCATTTGCAGCTGATGGGTTTCTTCCCTGAAGGGAGATCAGAAAGGGCCCAAGTGTGATTTTTCTGAAGACTTTGAAACTCAGCATCCATAGCCTGTTCCCACTCAGGAATACCTCTAGCCTCAGAATAAGTCTGTGGCTCATAAACACTATGAAGGTTGGCCATAAGAGAAAAATTAACTGTAGGCTGTTGTTTGCTCTTATTTTTGGAAGCTCTACCCTCAATGAGCTCATTATCCCAGAGATCACAAATAGTTTTAGCCCACCATTTAGGCCGGAGAGTAGGGGAGCCAATAACTGGAGGAGCTAGAAGCGGCTCAGGGGCAACAATAAATGCATCAGGAGTAGGAAGAGGGTTATGTTCTGGATCCTCAACAGGAGAAGCTACAGAAGCCTCAGAGCAGGCATCAAGAAAAGGCTTGACATCATCCCTCCCATTAGGTGGAGCGAGAGGAAGAGGAAAACTATGAGGTTGATCCTCAGAGCACTGCTCAGAAGATGACAAAAAAGGTCCTCTAGCTTCATCAAAAACAACATCATGACTGAAGGTCAAACAATCAGTATCGACATCTATCAGTCTGTAAGCCTTATGATTGTCACTGTACCCTGTCATCATTATCTTTTGACTCTTGGAATCCAAATTTGAGCGCTTAGCATCAGGAAACCAGACATATGCAAAAGAGCCAAAAATCTTCAAGTGACTGATCCTGAGCTCACGACCAGACCAAACCTCTTCTGGGGTCTTTCCCTTAACAATCTGAGTAGGAGAACGATTAAGGAGGTAGACAACATTAGACACTACTTTTACCCAATATTTATTAGGAATGCTTCGATGTTGTAACATAGAATGAGCCATCTCAACAATCGTACTGTAGACACCCTAAAATGGACAGGGTTGCGACTTTACATTAAAAACACTAATTTTCATCTATTAATTAATAGTTTTTTTAATCATTAATCAATCATCTATTTTCCTCTAAATTAATTCCCCAAATCATCTAATCAAATTCCCAAAATTAATTAAATAATTAATTTTATTTAATTAAATAGCTTTAATTGATTAATTACCATTAATTGATTAATTAAACTCAATTTCCTATAGTTTAAATTCAAATATTTAAACTTACTAATTAAATTCTTCCAATTAAATTAATTTCAATTAAATTATTTTAATTTCATCAAATAAAGCAATTCTTAATAAAAAAGAATTCAATTATCTCACATGTTGAAAACAATTATTAAATAAATGATTAAATATTCATTTATCTTCAAAGAGATAACTCCAATCAGATCACATGGGTTACTCCACCCATCTCTCCAGTCCACATGGGTAACTTCACCCACCTCTTCAGTTCAAAAAGGTAACTCATAATTAGCTCTTCAGTTAACCAAACTCTATCTCCTCTTTACCAAATGAAGGGGTGGAGTTTACTGAGGACCTCTCCTGTTCCTTTTGATCTTAGTCATTCATCTCCCTATCTCTGGGATTGATCTCAACCGTTCATATCATCACCAAATCCTATATAATAAACCCTTCATAACCATTTGAAGGATCCAGGATTTCAAGCTCTCGTGCGCCATTACATCGTCAGTTTGGTTCTAGCATTCAAGCCATCTTGTGATCACACACACCCATTTCAATTTTCTCGACACTTCTCAAGTCATAGACGCTGCCCCGCCAATACTGAGCATCAAGAACATCATTTCAGAGGGAGTAGAGAGAGACAATAGAAGCTTCAAGCATCATGGGGTTTGCATTCATTTATTTTCCTTTCTCTTGCTTGTACATTTTATTGATTACGTTCCATTGTTATTCATTTTAGTAGTATCGTATATTTGATTCATATCAATTGTGAAACCTTTGCTATTGACCCTTGCCTTTGGAAAGCTTGGGAATCCACGGATCACGAACTAGAAGGAGAGGCGTACATTTTGGTGAACCTGACGTGAATTAAACAACCCAAATATCTCTTGTAGACGAAGAACCAGATTGATCAACGACGTCGTACGGTCATAAATTTAAAAATTAGACTTTTCTTCGATACTTGTATTATTTCGCAATTGCTGGTATTTTGCCGCAATTGTCAAAATTATGCCGCAATCGACTGGTATAATACCGCAATTGATTGCAAGCTTTCAAAGTATTTTTTCTGTCTATTTCTATCTTCATTCTTCAGGTACTTTGCTGCAATTGTAAGATCCGTGCTGCAATTAAAATAATTTTGCCGCAGTTGCCCGATCCGTGCCGCAATCGACAACATTTTGCCGTAGGTGACAGTGCTTTACCGTAGTTGACAAAAGTTGACCGCAGTCGCTAGAAGTTTTCCGCAGTCGCCAGAATTTTGTCGCAATCACAACAATATTACAATATCTGATCCTAATCTTCTGCCCAGCTGTTTCTAAATTAACATTTTTTTCAGTTTCTGTGCAGGATTGGATCAAAATCACAGAGGACAGAGAAGGGTAAGTTTTGGTAAGCATCATTCATTATTTCAAAGCTACATATATTCTCATTTTGCAACTAATCCTTTTTGGTACTAACCTGTTTAAACAAAGAAAACTAAAAGGAATTATTTGCAAACATATCACTTCTCATATTTTGGATTTGGGCTTAAAATTGACGTGAGGATTAAAATTGAACAAAGGCAAAGAATCTCTCAATTTGGTGCAATAAAATTGAACAAAGCAATCAACACCTACTTTTGGGCTTAAAATTGAACATTGGTGCTTGTATGGTGGTGTAGCTTAGTTCACATTTCAAACTTTGGAGCTTAATCGATTCACCTTGTGTCTTGAGTTTTGGGTGCACTTGCACAAATTGTTAGATTACAAACCTTTATACTTTTGTAGAAAGGCCTATTTGGGGAATGCGCTTCTTCCTCAGAGAAATGACCTTAAACCAGTAATCCTTTTGATCGGTATATAAACAAGGTGCGAACCAAAGTTTCATCTTATCTAGCCAAGCTCGGGTGAGGCGTGTTGATGATAGTCTCAATCGGGTGAATATCCCTAAGGAGCCAGCATGATCAACTAGGCTCTTAAGTGAGTCACGCACGTACAAACTGATTGGAGAGACACCACAAACCCTTACTACAACCTTGATTAATTAGAGGCCAACCCGTTCTACATCGAAACAAATACCTTATTATAGTGCAAGGGGTTGCAGAATTTCCCCCCAAGATTCCCAACATATGTGTCCCACAATATTTGTGTAGTGAAAGAGATCTTCACTCCACGACAACAATGCCTGGAAATGACAAAAACACGGGCACCTACGTCGTGGACCTTCGTGTCCTAGTAGCGTGACAATTATTGTGTGAGCTAACAGACATTCAAGAATTGGGCCTATAAAATTGTATTCTGAAGCCATTGACCTAGATTAATTTGACTGTTCATTGTTGAGGCCTCGTGAAAACCTTGCAACTTGAAAAAGTTGTAGAACATATACAATTTCAGTCTTCTTTCTTCAAAACATAGTGTCTATTGTGCTTGTTCCTTTGATTAGTTTCTGAAAAACGCAAAACAAAACATCCAAACTGTCAAAACGAGTCAAGCGTGTTAAAGTCTAGGGTTGTCAACGTCAACTATCTTGCAAATCAGAAGCATTGTGTGATAAACTACCATAATCAACTAGTTATTTTACCGCAATTAGTGAAATTGTACCACATTTTGACCAGATATACTATATTCCTGTTCTGACCTAAAACCTTGAAAGAATTCTTCATTTGGTGTCCAAAACTAGTGTCTATTCCAGGAAAACACGAAGAACATTGTGTGAATCTCTAAACACTAAAGATTACCCTTTCTCTGTAAAGCACGACTATTATCGAAAACATTGTTGGTTCAAAAGCTCAGACTCAAAATACCTTGATCTCATCATATCAAACATCATCATCTTTATCAAATTGACTTTGTCCAAGGCAAAGGTCGGCAAATCTTATCTTTTATCATCAGCACTTTGAGATCAAGTTATATCAAAATCTGTCCTTAGAATTACCCTTGTCCAAAACATAACTCAGACTTCCTCAGAAAGGATCTTCTTCCTTGTTTGCTTTATATCACTTTTTTTAGTTACAAAACCTGGACTGCATTATGTCTCAAACACCTCATGGAGGACCTTACACAAGTTCTAAGGCTAGAACTCAACTTGATGAGTCATATATCAACCGTTTCCCTGCTTGGGAAATAGAGCAAGAGAACGGTCCCTTCGTGAACACCAGTTCTGCTCTATTCATTAAACAACCCCGTGGGGCAGCCTTTTTCCAAGATATCACAGAAGAAGAACTTGAAGATGTGGAACAAGATGCCTAATCCACAAAAGTAGTTGACGCTGTTGTAGAGAGGAATCCTGAACATTACTTGGCCATGTTAATAAAGAAGGGAGTCAAACTCCCCGTTGAATTCAGTGTATCAAATATATGGCCTGAAAACCCTCTCGTAGGTCAAAACACTACTCACACTCCTCATATACTACCTGTTGTGTCACAGATCTTTCCACCATTGGTTTTACCCTCATCAACATAGACTATATCTAATCAAATCAATGACCTGACCCAGGCTAGCACATCTTCTACTCAAAGCATGACAGGCTCACAACAAAGTGCACCTATGGTCACTAGTATGCCTCTACCTTTGGTCTCATGGCCAGGACAATCAAGCTCTCATGCTATGCCTTTCATCCCACCAAACACCAACTATTCTAAAACTATGCCACTACTGTAATCAATTCACACTAGTCTTGGGATCAACACATCATGCCCGCGGGGATCCATCTCTGCCGGAATAACTTATAGTCAAGGCCCACCCAAAGCTACACCTTTGCCCATTCCGACACCAATCCAACCTCTACAATAGCAACCCCAGCTTCAAATGCCTCAGTTCTAACCTCCGTAATAGTAACCCCAGCTTTAGTTGCCTCAAATCCAACCCCCGCAACAACAACCCCAGCTTTAGTTGCCTCAGTTCCAACCTCCGCAATAGCAACCCCAGCTTCAAATGCCTCAAATCCAACCCCCGCAATAGCAACCCCAGCTTCAATTTCCTCAGTTCCAACCTTAGCAATAGAAACCCCAGTTTCAAACCCAACCTCAGTGGCAACAATACCTACCCCAACATTATCAACCCTAATTTCAGTCACAACAGCAAACACTTCAAAACCCACCATGGACTACTCATGTCCCTCCAGTTACAAATCACTTGGTGGGAAATCAATATCAAGTCCCTAGGATTAAATCATATTTTCCTACTCAAGGGACATAGAGGCGCAACCTCATACCCACCATGGCACAAAGGAATGTCCACACACACTAGCCTCAATATCAAACAGACATGCTAATGCAACAAATGCAAACCCTTCAAACCCAAATAATGGATATGCAAAATCAGGGGCAAACTAAATCCTATACCACAGAGGATTTATACCCATACCCCTTTGACCATTCTCTTCACATGTCTCCATTCCCAAATCACTTCTTGGTACCAAAATTTGACAAGTATAGGGGCAGTACCAACCCTATTGAGCATATCTGAGACTTTTTTGCTAGTTGCGTCGAAGTCGCTCATGATGAGACATATCTAATGTGACTGTTCCCACAAAGTTTGGCTAGACCAACAATGAAATGGTTCTCACATCTACCTCATGGCATTCAGTCTTGGGGAGAATTGGCTGAAAAGTTCATAGCTCACTTCCATCATAACATCAAGTGCAAGGTCAGCATCAAGGACCTTTGCGATATCAAACAGAAAGATGGAGAGTCTTTTATGAAATTCCTATAGAGATGGAGGAATACAGCAAACCGTATAACATATGATATGCCTGAACAAGACTTAATAGTCATGTTTGTGGACAATCTAATCCCAGACATGTCGTTCACAACAAAGTTACAGTTAGCTCCAAACTTCAACAACTCATCGAAAGAGGAATTCATTGTGAGCAGAACTTAGTCAAACGAGGAATCCTTGCTGATCCCACATAAACAAATACAAATACAAATGCAACGGAAAAAGCTAAGTGGTTGAAAAAAAACAAAAATGTCACTAGTGATGGTGTCATTGATTTGAAGATAGTCAACTATGCACAACCCAAGGTGTCACTACAAGGCACACCTGTGGCAAACCAAAAACCCACAGGGCCCACTCAACAAGAATACAACCAAAACCAACCTCCCCCTGTGCAAGCGGCTGCTATGTCAAATAGTCAACAATAGAATCAACACAAACCACTATTTCAATTCCAGCAACAAGATTTCACACCATTAGGAGAGCCGATAGAATCAACTTTACGCAAGTTGATACAATCAAACACTATCACTCTCCCAGAAATTAGGGACTTTGAATAAGATGAAAACAAACCAAGGTGGTATAATGACAAAGATTTCTGCGAGTTTCATTGGGTGAAAGGACACAAAATGGCCAACTGCTACCGATTGAAACACGCTATCCAAGATCAGATTGACACAGGGATCATCGATGTGATGAATATTCAAACCAAAGGCACAACTGATCACACCATTTTCAATGATACCTTTCATGATCACAGCAAGGGAAAAGCCTCCGGGTCTGGTGGACAAACAAAACAAGTTAACTATACATATGCCAACAGTGATAATGTCATCAATTGCCTAAATCCTTTAGATAGCCATGTGGCTACAATCACTATCAGAGACCAAGGTAACAATTGTGCTGTAACAACACATCATGCTAGAGTCATCTTGCAAGGAGTACCGTCCTTGAATACTACCTAAGTCAATTCTATAGCAAGCTTAGATCCACAAACAAGCATAGTGGACCAACTAAAGTGCACACCTGCCAAGATCTCCATGTTTGACCTTTTGCGCATATCTCCGTAGCATAAACTGGCACTTGACCAAGCACTTCAGAATGCAGTTGTCCCAAGGGACATAACACCCAAGAGCTTCCAAATGATGGTAAACCATATAGCAGCTAACAAACATGCCACATTCACAGACTGTGATGTACCACCGCATAAACCCCTGCATAATGATCCTCTACACTTACTTGTCCAAATCCACAAGAGCGTTGTCCATAGGGTCCTTGTTGATGGTGGAGCTGGGTTAAACATTTGTACTCTAAAGTTAATCAAGAAACTAATCTATTCAGAATCAAGCATTGATGTCACAAGGAGGATAAATATCAGAGTTTATGATGAAGAGGAAAGGTCCTCTAAGGGTATTATCATTCTACCTATTCGTATTGGTCTTGTGGTAAAAAACACACCCTTCCAAATCTTAGACCTTGAGTTGGGATACAACATGTTACTAGGGAGACCTTGGATACATGAAATGCAAGCTATACCTTCAACATACCATCAATGCATTAAGTTCCCTCACCAAGGAGAGGAGATCATCATAGAGGGAGATCCCAATCCCTTCCAATATTGTAATGTGGTCTAAATCAGCACTGATAACCAAGTACCATCGAACCAAGATGCAAGCATCCCATCCTCTTCAGGTTCAAATCCCAAGGATGTCACACGAGCAGCAGAAAAGATAGTCATTAAACAAGATGCAAGCATTTCATCCTCTTCATATTCAAATCTTAAAGATATCACATAGAAAGTAGGCAAGATATCCATCACAGATAAGGGCTGTGGTGAATACAGATATGAAGAAGCTTTTACCATCACGCACATGCCTCAAAGCCCAAGAACTCATGGCATGCCACAACCTGTTATTGTAACAGAAACTCTGCAACCTATTCTATTTAGATGTCCACCCATAACCTTTGTCCGATGGGGAGACATAGCGGAAGAAAATCCTTTTGAACAAGATATCAATACCTAGTTATACCAAGATTCCCCTGAGACAATCCGGCCTCCATTACCTTTGTCAAACTATGGTAACGGTTACACAATGATACAAAGATTTGGGTACGATGGTACAATTGGGCTGGGGGCAAGAAAACAAGGCATATATGAATTGCCTCTCCCACCAACCCAGAGAAACACAAGAGGTTTGGGATATGGACAACAAAGCACTAGTCCTGTGATCCAAGACATTCAAGTCAATCATGAGCAAATAGCAGAGATGCACCGGGGGCACAACATAGAGCATGTCCCAATAAGAAACCTATTAGCATAGTTGTTGCTCGCTCAAGAGGGAACCATACAATCCCAAATAAACCTACACTTAGAAATCGATGATAATCAAGGAAGTGAGACATCGGACAAAAATTCCATTGAGACTGACTCCCATGAGTATGATTAGAGATCCCTCCATGACTCTGAACCATCAATCCCATATTTTTCCCCTCGGGCCGACATTATCATAAATCTAGCAGACCTATTTGACCAACTGACCATCACCGAACAACCCTATATAGACAAACATGTCATTTATCAAACCTCAAGTGGTGCGTCCACATCACAGTCCAATTTTTTACGCACCATATCAACAGTCCCATTCAGTCAACCAAAGCCAAATAGTAGTGAAAGTGTCTTTCTTGTACACCTCAAGCTTATAGAGTGGGATCAACAAGGGCTACCTAATCTAGATGTCTTATAGAACGATGAGGTGATAGCTCATTTCATGGGACTCAGGGAAGACATTCCATCAGGAGATCACAAGGCATGATTCTCCATTAACCTAGACAGAGCAGCATTTTTCGGGGAGGAAGCTCCTCTTTCCAGTCCACAAAAGAAAAAAGAACAAAATATTAAAAAGCTAAAAGAAGACGTATCTTCTAGAGAAAACCTCACTGAGGCACTAGAAGATGGAAAGAAAGAACTCCTCCCCTTAACAGAGGAGAAATCAGCATTATTAGCAGAAGAAACAGAGGAGATCAACTTGGGGGATGACAAGAACACAAGGAACATTTAATTGGAAAAATCACTCACTCCTGAGGAGAGAGAATAGTTAATCAGTTTCTTCAAGGCAAGAATGATCAATTTTGCATGGTCCTACTCAGATATGCTAGGATTAGATCTAGAGCTCATGTTACACCATCTCCCGTTGCTACCCAATGCTAAACCTGTCAAACAGAAGCTAAGAAAGATGCGTCCTCATGTCACATTACTAGTCAAGGAAGAACTGAGAAAGCCCCTGGATGCTAAATTCATTAGACCTATACCATATGCGGATTGGATATCTAATCTGGTACCAGTTACAAAGCACAGTGGTCAAATATGGATTTGCACAGATTTCTAGGATCTCAACATAGCATATCCCAAGGATGACTTTCCTTTACCAAATATTGATATGATAGTAGACCTAACTGCCGGACATCAAATGCTATCACTCATGGATGGATTTTTAGGTTACAATCAAATAAGGATCGCACCAGATGACCAACACAAAATAGCTTTCACATGTCCTTGGGGGACATATTGTTGGAATGTCATCCCATTTGGTCTAAAGAATGTCGGAGCAACATATCAGAGGGCTATGACGACTATATTCCATGATCTCATCCACAAGACAATGGAAGACTATGTGGATGACATATTAGCCAAATCAATACTTTGAAAGGATCATCTATAGGTTTTGGGACCCGTCTTTGATAGAATGCAAGAATTCAAAGTCTGACTAAATCCAAAAATGTGTGCATTCAGTGTCACAGCGGGAAAATTATTGGTGTTCATAGTATCACACAGAGGAGTCGAAGTGGATCCAGCAAAGGTGAAAGAAATATTGGACATGCCTCCACCATCGAACCTGAGACAACTAAGAGGGTTACAAGGAAGGCTCCAATCGATCAGACACTTCATAGCTCAACTGCCAGACAAGTGCCACCCATTCCAACATCTGTTACATAAAGACATCAAGTTCATATGGACAGAGCAATGTGAACAGGCATTTCAGATATTCAAAGACTACCTTCTTAAGTCAACTATACTGGTACCACCAGTACAAGGTAGACCATTGCTTCTATATATCTCAGCGACGGAATCAACATTAGGTGTCCTCTTGGCACAGCATGATGATGCAGGAAAAGAGAGGGTCATTTACTATCTAAGAAAGACTTTGGTTGGATATAAGATAAACTATACGCCCATTGAGAAGTCATGCCCGGTAGTTTTTTTCACTTCCCAGAAGCTCAGACACTACATGTTGAGTCACCAAACGAAATTGGTCACACATATTGATCCTCTCAAGTACCTATTAAGCAAAGCAACACTCACGGGAAGACTGGCAAAGTGGGTAATTATCTTAAGTGAATTTGACATTGAGTAAGTAGATATAAAGGTCATCAAAGGACAAGTGATCATCGATCAACTAGCAGAGGCACCAATTCAAGACCACCAGCCTATTGTTTCAGACTTTCCTGATGAATCTATCATGACGCTACAACCGGCGATCAAAGTATGGAAACTTTATTTTGATGGATCATGTACAAAGCATGGTGTAGGGGTAGGGATAGTTCTTATCACTCCAGATCATGATACAATTCCAAAGTATTTCAGACTTAACTTCCAATGCACCAACAATATAGTAGAATATGAAGCACTGGTCATCGGTTTAAAGATAGCCATTCAATGGAGAATCAAGAACCTAAAAGTCTTTGGCGATTCACAGTTGCTCATTAGTCAAGTTAACAATGATTATATGACCAAAGATGAGAAGCTCATACCTTACAGAGCACAGATGGAAAGACTGCGCACCAAGTTTCATTACATTCTCTTCGAGCAAGTCCCAAAAGCACAAAACAAAGCGGCAGATGTGATGGCTACCATAGCATCACTGATTGATATGCCAGGTAACGATACCAAATTCCATTTTATAGTGGAGCAACTCTTGGTGCCATCACATCAGGCATCTATCATCGAATCAACGTGTGTCCTTGTTGGTCCTGAATCCCCATGGTACCAAGATGTCTATAGCTATCTCCAAAACAATGTCTTACCTCCAAACTTGTCTAGGAACCAGCGAAAATCCCTCATCCGCCAAGCCTCTAGGTATACCATCCTCTCAACTACTCTATACCAATGAAGTCTAGATGGAACATTACTATGATGTCTCACTTCCATGGAATCCCAAAAATCTTTGTATGAGGTACATGAAGGAATATGTGGAACCCATGAAGGTGGCAACAACTTAGCTAATAAAATAATCTGCATGGGATACTATTGGCCCACAATAGAGACAGATGCACACAAGCATGTTAAAAGGTGTAGATAGTGTCAAATTCATGGACACCTCATCCATGCACGAGCCCAGGAACTAAATCCTATCACATCACCATTGCCATTTTCAATGTGGGGTTTTGACCTAGTGGGCAAAATTACACCTTCTTCAGCAAACGGACACAAGTACATCATAGAAGCAATGGAGTACTTCACCAAGTGGGTGGAATAAATTCCCCTCACTTACATCACCGGAAAACAAATAGCGATGTTCATACTTAACCACATCATATGTCGATACGGGATCCCCCAAACAATCCTGACAGATCATGGTACACCTTTCCAGAACAAGGATGTTGAAGACCTATGTGAATAGTTCCGCATCAAACAAGGGTTCTCCTAATTTTACTACCCTTAAGGGAATGGCCAAGATGAAGCTACCAACAAAACAATCTTGAAGATTCTAAAGAAAATAGTAAACAAATCAGGGTGAGACTGGCATTTACAGCTTAGTCCTGCATTATGGGCATACAAAACTAGTGTGAGAACACCAATAGGAGAAACTCCTTTCTCCCTAGTCTATGGAACAGAGGCGGTGTTACCCCTCAAAGTGGAAATCCCATCCCTAAGGATATCATTGAAGAACCTGGTTTCAGACGAAGACTATAGAGTAGCAAGGCTCAGCAAACTAGAGTTACTAGATGAAAGAAGGCAACATGCCTTCGACCACTTACAAGGCTATCAGAATTGCCTTAGAAGGAACTATCACAAGAAGGTGAAGTCGTGAAAATTTGAGGTAGGAGACCTCATCCTCATGGAAAATCAGAAGAATCAAGTAGAGCGAGTCAAACCTAGTAAGTTTGAGCCTAACTGGCTAGGACCATTTGTTATTATCAGTTCTACTCAGAGTGGGGCATTCATACTAGAAACACTAGAAGGAGATCAGCTCCTTGGCTACATCAACAACATGCACGTGAAGAAGTTCTACCCTTAAAGGTCTCTATGGTTCAGGCATTTATCTACATATCCAGAAAATACCAAAAAAATCAAAAATAATAATACAAAAGTTACCTTGGTGAAAACCTGGCAATCAGGCGCCTTGGCGACAACCAAAAAAAGAAAAAAAAGTAAAGAGAAAAAAAAATTTCTCTCTCAGTGAAAACCTGGCAATCAGGCGCTATTGAGTAGGTACCTTGGTTAAAACCTGGCAAACAGGCGCCAAGTGTTCAAATCTAGCTTCACCATTAATGAGCTCCAAAAGCTTGAGCACACTTCAAAATGCAAGACTGACTATCCCAAGCTATATCCAGAAGCATGAACCCCTATGAGCACCAAGCACTTACCCATGGTTAATGCTGGTCCACCAGACTAGGGGGAAATTCCAAAAGTTCTAAAAAATCCTAAAAATTGGAAAACTCATCAAAAATCCTAAAAAGATCAAATATCAAGAGAAAATCAATCTTCATCAGAAACATTCAAAAATTGCAAAATCCAAAGCAATAAAACCAACTCGGTTATCAAGAGAGCAAATGGCAATTGCGCCTAGTCAATCAATGTCACAATCACGAGCTTTGCAAATCAGCAATGGGCTCATCTGACATAGCTTTATCAATTTATCAATTCAATCAACAAGCAATAGGTGACCAAGCCAAGCTATCAATTGTCACAATCATGAGCTTTGTGAACAAGCATTGGGCACATTTAACACAGCTTGATCAGATGCCAACACGATCAAAGCAATCAAATCTATCAATCAATACTATCACAACCATGAGCTTTGCGAACATGCATGGGGCCCATCTGACACAGCTAGATCAGCTGCCAAAACGATCGAAGCAATCCAACCAATCAAGCCTATCCAAAGAGTTGAGCCAATAAAGATAATCCAACTGCATCGAGGAACCATCCAAAAATGTTGACTAGGCCAGTCAAGTTGGTCAAATGTCAGTCTACATTTCGCGGTTATATTCTTACGCTACTCCAGGATCCACCATGTGAGGAGAGTAGCTATGATAGATCATGACTTATTTTCTTTGATTGCTGTCTGTTGAATGTTCACTTCGATTTCAGGGCCATGATGATTTAGGATAAATG
>MU222922.1:36697-52518 GCA_018584345.1 Thuja plicata
TACTTGGCACATTTTGAGATGGCATATATGCCACATTGTACACCTTGAAACATTGATTTTGTAGATATTTTGAAATGGCATGTGCCATATTTGTATATGGAGATACTTTTGATACTTTCTATATATAAATTTTTTTCATTTTTATGTTATATTTGTGTCATCTTTTATATACACATTTATTATTCATGTACATGTAATTGAATGGTGAAGTTATATCTTGACTATGATTATGATTGTTATGTCTTGAAGCTATATTTGTTTATCATTATGATTTAAATTATATCTTGTTGAATTTATATGTCAATTTGTTTGATTTTGTTATAATAGATGAAATAAATTACCTATATCACTCAAATTATTCTTTGTTTTGTAACAATAGCCAAATCCTTCCTTCAATAGTAATTCAACTGACCATAATTGTAAGTTATGGCATCGACTGAATTTGTCTTGCCAAAAAAAAATGAAGTCAAAAAGCCTAAAATTGGGAGAGGTTGTTGTAGACCTCAAAACAAAAACTCGTAACCCCTAATGGTTTGTGGATACCTCTTACGAGGTCTGAGATACGAGCCTTGGAAAATCACTGCCCAATCGTGCTTAGTGCACCTTGGGGACACTTGGCTCAAGCGTGATCGCGAGTGTTCCAGTGACTCCGTGGGTGGAATGGGGTTTTCACTAGCGTTTACCTAGCCAACCAGAGCTGATGGAGTAGATGATTCATTTCCAGGACGGACAGTTTGAAATATACACTACGGAGCTACTTTCAACTGACCCTCATTGCAAGTTTTGGCATCGACTGAGATTTCCTTGTGAAACGCAAATGAAGTCGAATAGCCCAAAGCTGAGAGAGGTTTTTGTAGACCTCAGCAACATGATCTTGTATCCCCTAATAGTTTGTTGATACCTCTCACGAGGTCTGAGATATGAGCCTTGGAATATCGCTGCCCAATCGTGCTTAGTGCACCTTGGGGACACTGGGGTCGAGCATGGTCGTGAGTGTTCCAGTGACTCCATGGGTGGAATGGGGTTGTCACTAGCATTTACCTAGCCAACTAGAGCTGATGGAGCAGATAATTCGATTCCAGAATGGACGGTTTGAAATATACACTACGAAGCTACTTTCAACTGACCCTCATTGCAAGTTTTGGCATTGACTGAGATTTTCTTGCAAAACACAAACAAAGTTGAATCGCCCAAAACAAAGAGAGGTTTTTGTAGACCTCGACAACATGATCTTGTAGCCCCTAACAATTTGTGGATATCTCTCACGAGGTTTGAGATATGAGCCTTGGAAAATTGCTGCCCAATCGTGCTTAGTGCACCTTGGGGACACTTGGGTCGAGCGTGGTCGAGAGTGTTCCAGTGACTCCGTGGGTGGAATGGAGTTGTCATTAGAATTTACCTGGCCAACCAGATCTAATGGAGCAAATGATTTAATGCCAGGACGAACAGTTTGAAATATACACTACAAAGCTACTTTCAACTGACCCTCATTGCAAGTTTTGGCATCGACTGAGATTAACTTGCGAAACATAAATGAAGTTGAATCGCCCAAAATTGAGAAAGGTTTTTGTAGACCTCGAAAACATGATCCTATACCCCCTAACGGTTTGTGGATACCTCTCACGAGGTCCAGTTATGAGCCTTAGAAAATTGCTGCCCAATCGTGCTTAGTGCACCTTAGGGACACTTGGGTCGAGCGTAGTCGCGAGTATTCCAGTGACTCTGTGGGTAGAATGGGGTTGTCACTAGCATTTAACTAGCCAACCAGAGCTGATGGAATATATGATTTAATGTCAGGATGGACAATTTGAAATATACACTACGAAGCTACTTTCAACTGACTCTCATTACAAGTTTTGGCATCGACTGAGATTGCCTTGCCAAACACAAACAAAGTCGAATCACCCAAAACTGAAAGATTTTTTTGTAGAACTCTATATCAAGATCTCATAGCCCTTGACAATTTATCGATACCTCTCACGAGGTCTGAGATACGAGCCTTGGAAAATTGCTGCCCAATCGTGCTTAGTGCACCTTGGGGACACTTGGGTCGAGCGTGGTCGCGAGTGTTCCAGTGACTCTGTGGGTGGAATGGGGTTGTCACTAGTGTTTACTTGGCCAACCAGATCTAATGGAGAAAATGATTCGATGTCAGGATAGACGGTTTGAAATATACACTACGAAGCTACTTTCAACTGACCCTCATTGCAAGTTTTGGCATCGACTGAGATTGTCTTGCCAAACACAAATGAAGTTGAATCACCCAAAACTGAGAGAGGTTTTTGTAGATCTCTATATTACAATCTCGTAGCCCTTAATAGTTTGTCAATACCTCTCACGAGGTCTGAGATACGAGCTTTGGAAAATTTCTGCCCAATCGTGCTTAGTGCACCTTAGGGACACTTGGGTTGAGCATGGTCGTGAGTGTTTTAGTGACTCCGTGGGTGGAATGGGGTTGTTACTAGCATTTACCTGACCAACCAGAGTTGATGGAGAAAATGCTTTGATACTAGGATAGACAGTTTGAAATATACACTACGGAGCTACTTTTAATTGACCCTCATTGCAAGTTTTGGCATCGATTAAGATTTCCTTGCGAAACGCAAACGAAGTTGAATCGCCCAAAATTGAGAGAAATTTTTTTAGACCTTAGAAAAATGATCATGTATCCCCTAACAAATTGTGGATACATCTCATGAGGTCTGAGATATGAGCCTTAGAAAATCTCTACCAATTGTGCTTAGTGCACCTTGGGGACACTTGGGTCGAGCGTGGTCGCGAGTGTTCTAGTAACTCCGTTGGTGGAATGAGGTTGTCACTAGAGTTTACTTGGCCAACTGGAGATGATAGAGTAGATGATTCGATGTCAGAAAGGACGGTTTGAAATATACATTACGGAGCTACTTTCAACTTACCCTCATTGCAAGTTTTGGCATCGATTGAGATTTCCTTGCGAAACGCAAATGAAGTCAAATCACCCAAAGCTGAGAGAGATTTTTGTAGACTTTGGTAACATGATCATGTAGCCCCTGACGGTTTTTCGATACCTCTCTTGAGGTCCGAGATATGAGCCTTGAAAAATTGTTGCCCAATTATACTTAGTGCACCTTGGGGACACTTGGGTCGAGCGTGGTCGCGAGTGTTCCAGTGAATCCGTGGGTGGAATGGGGTTGTCACTAATGTTTACCCGACCAACCAGAGTCAATGGAGCAGACGCTTTGATGCCAGGATAGACGGTTTGAAATATACACTACGGAGCTACTTTCAACTAACCCTCACTGCAAGTTTTGGCATTGACTGAGATTGCCTTACCAAAAAAAAATGAAGTCGAATTGCCTAAAACTGAGAGAGGTGTTTGTAGACCTCAACAACACGATCCTGTAGCCCCTAATAGTTTGTTGAAACCTCTCACGATGTCCGAGATACAAGCCTTGGAATATCACTGCCTAATCATGCTTAGTGCACCTTGGGGACACTTGGGTTGAGCGTGGTCGCGAGTATTCCAGTGACTCCGTGGGTGGAATGGGGTTGTCACTAACATTTACCCTGCCAACCAGAGTTGATGGAGTAGGTTATTTGATGCCATGATGGATGGTTTGAAATATACACTATGGAGCTATTTTCAACTGACCCTCACTGCAAGTTATGATGCAGAGGCTTGGAGAACTCCACAAATTGGACAATAAGACTCCACACCTTGGTAAAAGAATCCTAAGGTCTCACCGTATACCCAAGGGATTCCTCTTTCTTGAAGAGGTCAAATGACTTTGAAATGACATAAAGCTAACCACAAGACTTCTTAGGGTCCTAACAAACTCCAAACAACTTGTCTTGACAGGTTACAAGTGCATGATATGTGAATTTGAAAGACCAGTCAGCACCTATTGATGAAAATAATATCCTTAAAGCATTAGAAACAATAATCAAACTTGTAATAATTCAAACCATGCAAATGACATAAGTAAATAATTAAAAATTATGATTTTTCATTGCCTATTTTTTCATAAATCTATACTTAGATCCCTTGTTGGCACTATTGGCCACGTATACATGATTGTTACAAATTGTCATTATAGGCTTCAAAAGATCTCAATTAACCAATAAGGATTTGTTAGGGGGTTAAGAGTCACCTTTATTTGAACTTTGCAAGTTCATGTGTCTATAATGGTCAAAGCTTCACTCTGTTCACTTTCCTACCTTGTTGGTTACCCCAAAACCTTTATATTTGAGTCTCTCAAATCTAAGCTTTTGGCGTCGTCGGGATCAGTTCCTGTCTGTCATAAAATGATCACTCACACTTTCAAGTCATTTGAACCACCTTGAACCCCTTTGAACTCCGGTTTGAAGTAGTTCAAAGTAGTTCAATAGCGGCCTAAGTCTTTTATTGCTAACGATGTGCTTCCGCAGGAAAGTACGCGACATTTTTCCTCTTATGAGATGTTGAACCTCTTCGAACCCCTTTGAACTCTGGTTTAAAGTAGTTCAAAGTAGTTTGGAAAGGACGCAGGCGAGATTCTTAATAACGTGACGACCTGACAAGACGGGCCGATTGACGTGGCACGATTCCATTTGCTAAGTCAGTACACGGAAACAAAGGAAATCATTTGCACAGGTGGAAAATATTTGGTTTGAGGGTAAATAATTATGATTGGAAAAGGTGGAAGGTCCCGAAGATACAATTTGATTTGAAAGCATTTATTTTTAGCGTCACTTGGCATTGAATGCCCGATTAATGCTCGCATAAAGCTGTATATCCCGCGCTTCAAACAACAAATAAAAAGAAGCTTGCTAAGTCATTTTTCCTTATTCTACATTGCAGGATCTTGGATCTGGAGAGGTGGTCTGGTCGAGTTCAAATCTTATAGGTAGCTTTTTCGAGCTCTGCCCATCGTTTCTGGTTGTTGCTTAAAATTCAATATTTCGAGCAGTGAGCTGGTAGACTTTCATCTTCTTATGCAAATATGAAGTCTGTTATGCACTTCTTTGGAAATGTAAAGAATCTAGAATGTAGGGCTCCAGTCATAACAAACACAGATTTGTTAAGGGTTTCGGTTGATGCCATAACTTCAAAACTCTCTTCTCATGTTGACGAAGAGTTTGTTGTAGAAATTTTAGCCAGTGGTCTACTAGAAGCAGCCGCATTCCCACCTTCCGTCGTTTGTCCAGAGTTAGTACAGGAATGTATCAACATATATGATGTTAAATTGAAGAGTATTTTAAATGCGGATGGTCAAACCCTAATACCAGTGAACTGTGGAACCATTGCAGCAGTCTTCAAAATACCTGATGAGGGTCTTGTTAACTTCACCCCCACCCAGTCTCTGGCTCAATTTAGGGAAAATGTTGACAGAAACAAAAGCCATATAGAAAGAAGATGGACAAAAACCAACTACAAAGGGGGGTCAAGGTTGCCCAAATCCCTCACTAAAGATCACATGAACCCTCTGGTACATGATATTGTTGTCCTCCTCCACCGATTGAAAGGCTCAGAATAGGCCTTGTACTTTGACGAATGGATGTTCCATTTTGTGGAGATCCTTCTAGAAGGAAGACAACATATAGATTGGGCCGAGATCATAGCCGTATCTCTTAGGGATCAACTCAAGCAAAATCAAATGACCAAAGAAGGGTTTTATATGTCCTCATACCTAATGTATTGCTTGGCCTGCACTCAAAATTTGTCTCCTATTCAGAAAGTTCCTTGGAACGAAAGCTTGTTTATTTATGAGTATTGCCCATTGTTGAGAAAAGATAAAGTTTTGGAGGACTACAGGATAGTACATGATGTGTTTTGGGGGAAATTGCGCCAAGAAATTGCAGGCATGCCGAACCAGAGGATTTCAGACAATGCTCAGAAACTGGTCAAGATATTTGGAAGCTTCTACATTCAATTTCCCCGCTTCACGTATATTCGGGTAGGTGGATTTGAAGAGGAACCCTTGAAGCTGCCTAGGCATGCTTTCAATTTTTTTGTTCTGGCGGAAGTTTGCAGAAAGCTATTTATTGTTATTAAAACTGCTCTCCCGGAAGACAAGTGGAATTCTTTGTTCCCAGTGAAACTAGGCCATTTAGTCTGTAACAGTATGTTGGATGCATCCATTGTGGGGAGCAATTTACTGAACTTCCACATGCCCTTTTATGAACCAAGATCAAGATTTGATAGCAAAGGTTTTGCCAGGCAGACTCTAGGGCTAAGTAAATGTCCTTCCCCAAGTTATCACCTTGAGGATCTATGGGAAAATCTCGTGATGAGAAAATGATCTGGGAGCGGGATCGAACCAAACTCACTATATCTCAGATCAAGCTATTGCATTTGAGGTTTGATATCAGAAGTATAGAAGAGGACAGTTCAGAGGTTCCCCGTCCATCCGCCACCTGTTCAGAAGTAGAAGGTGTCCCAATTATCGATTGGGGCAAGAAAGAATCCTGCGATATCAAACTCTAAGCCCGCAGCATTTTGGAAGAAACTGAGAATTGGATTATGGCAAGGAAGAAAGGAGTTCAACTCCTTACAAACACATGCCTTGATACTGGGTCACCTATTAAAAGTGTAAAGCAAGTTCTTGCTAATGATTCTCCCTTGTTATCAAATGCAGGTGAAATAGCACCATTGAAGGAGAAGACAGCTTCAGTGAAACATCCTACCGTGCCAAGATCAAGGGTAAGGACAAGGTCAGAAAGGAAGAACCGGATGGCTTCAGAAGAACCTGATTATTTGGAGGATGTCATTGAGCTCAATGATGAAGACCTCTCATTCACTCGGATCACCAAGGGAAGGTTCAGGAGGCTCTCACACATTGCCAAGAGCTATCCCAGGTTACAGACACGCCTATAAAGACTCCCAATAACTGAATTATGCCTAGTTCAATTCCACCATGGCTCACTGAATCGGTTAGCAAGAGGAAAAGTTTCAAACCGCTGGTTATGCCAGTTAAAGAGATTGTTACGAGGTATGTTGTGCGCACTCCAAAAGCTAAAAGAATGAAAAGCGACGCGAGGTTAACAACAGACCCATCTACAGG
This sequence comes from Thuja plicata, assembly GCA_018584345.1. NCBI lineage: Eukaryota > Viridiplantae > Streptophyta > Pinopsida > Cupressales > Cupressaceae > Thuja > Thuja plicata. The sequence continues at coordinate 43,720 of MU222922.1, forward strand.
GAAGATCATTGCTGAAATCACCACGGTAAAACCTATGGGAGAGATGCGGGATCCTGAGCCCAAGGATTACGAAATAACAAAGATGGATTTAGGAGTTGTGAACAAAGAATCCCGTGATCACATTTTAAAATTTTTCGCAGATCATATGCTAGGACAGTCACAGAAAGATGGCAGGGAGAAACGGGAATTGAAGCAAATAGTCTCAACTATGGCAGAATTTCTCTCATCATTGACTGAAGATGTTGTACTACCTTTGGCACAGGCCCACCAAGGATTCGACCCCAATTCAGCAAAAAACCAAAAACTGGTCAAACAGGTAAAGCAAGGAAGGACTTGGATAGAAGTAATAAAGCCATGGATAGATGGTATAATAGCAGAAGGAAGTGCCTTCATAAGAGAGTTCATGAGCACCCGCGTGGACGGCGAAATACTCCTGGGGGAGATTTAGACCTTGATCCCAATATGGGAAAGCGAGGCAGAAAATTGTACTGATGTTGTGACGCGAGTGCAGGAGATTGAAGATTACGGAGTAAAACAATTTTTAACTGAAAATCCCATGAAGTTAGTAGATCCTTGTATGCTTTTTATTTTAAAGAAAAACTTTGGTTGGAAGAAAACATTGTTTGAGGCATCTGTTTCTCAGATGAAAGCCATGGAAAAGGAAGTGCAGGAAATCCACTCCAACACCTTGAAAGATATAAAAGTAGTGAACCCCTCGGGCATCTTACAACTGGAAGAAGGAAATCAGGATGTCGACGTGATGGTTAAGTCCTTCATGGATATAATGAATGCTTTCAAAGAGAGTGAAGCTCCAATAGTTCACGACCTCACCAGGACCGCCAACATTGAGGCTATGTTGATCTTGAACCGGGGACAACTACCAAAACAGGCTGAAAGAATCTAGAAAATGCGGTGGGAGAAGAACGCGATGCACGCCAAGTTGGCCACGCTAAAAAATCTGCACGCTCCACTGACTCAGGAACTACTCTGTGTCTTCCGGTCGTGGAAGCTGGTAAAGATGGCCACGTCAACAGATACACAAGAAAGCTGAACCAGATTCAGTTTTATTTCCTTAATTTATCCTTCTTTTAAAAATCTTATATGGGGAACTTTGTTATAACTGGTAACGGTTTCTTTCTTTGATTGTGTTCGAGAAGCCAGGTTTTTCGGGAGGCTTTCTCAGACTGTTAAACTATATAAGCTGGAGCTTAAAACTTTGCAGGGGTTAGAATAGAATAGAGGGAAAAAGATAGAATTTAGAATAGTAGTGAAAGTTCTTTCCTATTTTTCAATAGTTTAAGTGACTGATGATATCTGGACTTTGAGCCAGTTATGCCCGAATACTCATGCATGAATTTATTTTGATCTTTGAATCAGATAATGAAATATATAGATTCTACTTTGAGAGGGTTATATATTGAACTTTCGCATGCGTTATTCCATTTCAGTCATTTAGTTTTAGATTTCTGAATTCCAGTTTTCTGTAGATGAATACTTATTTATTTTGAGCTTCTTGGTCCGATAGTTAGTTTAAAGTTCTTCTGCAAATAGTTTCCAGTTCTTTTTTTTTAAGTTTTGCAAGTTTTCATGCGATACCTCATCTGTCCAAGAACAGTTGAGAGATCTTTTCCTGCTTTTCAGTTAAAAGCTTATATGTTTAGATTGCAATATCCATTCATTGAAAATCTTTGGAAGGGAGTTGTACCTTTGTAAAATTTAGAGGGAAGCAAAGTAAATGCTTACCCAACTGTTGTTTAAAGATTTGTTTTCAAAGGCATAGAGTTAGAAAGTAAACACCAATATTTGAGGAGAACAAATCTGTTAGCCAACAGATTTTTGGAAACTCTACTGGGGAAAGACTAGTCAAGTGCGCTAGTCCGATTCCCGTCATAATGTCACATAATGGTGCTACCCAATGACAATGTGCTCCCTGTGCTCCAGCCAAATTTGGGTTTTGAAGACACACAGGAGGATTTAATCTCTGATCTTGCTTCAGCTGCTTGGAGGTTCAGACAAAGTAATCAAGAGTTCCACCGGGTTCAAGAAGTGCTTGAGAGAGAAGAAGAAATTGGTGAACACTTGAGAGGTATTCCTGTTGCTAGAGAAGCTGTCATAGTTAACATACTTGCACAAGGTCGACAACAGAACTAAGTTTTGAATAGATACTTGAACTGGCAACCAGAAGATACACAAGGGGGGAATGCAGCAGAGGATTGGTGGATGATAATTTTGAACTGTTGGAAAGCCTAAATTTCAAATTAGATTTAAATCTTTACCGAAGAAGGAAGGCTCAAACTGTCAGCTGACCCTCATCTCCCCCGCGAAGCCTAGCTGTCCCTTTGTCTGTCCAAGCCATTGTTTCTCCGGGTACTATGATTCCCACTGTCTTAAATATCCACCCTTTGAATTTCCAGATTCCATTCATGGCTAGAAATCGACCTTGGGGCCAACACATTGGGCCTCTGAACCTGGGAGTTAACCAACCTGCTGATTTACCTAAAGGAGCCAATCAAATTTTTCCCAAGTTCAGTGGAGACGATAAGGTCTCTTCAGATGATCATCTCAATGCCTTCCAAACCGCTTGTGGGATCATGTGCATACCTACCGAAGATGTGGCAGTGAGCCTTTTTGTCAGAACTCTTGTAGATGTTGCCGCTGATTGGTTCAGTCACTTGCCAAATGGATCTATCACGAATTGGGACACTATGAAGCAGGCTTTCGAGAAAAGGTTCAAAACCCCTGATAATGCAGTCTCTTTATTATTACAACTCAGTCAGTTAAAAAAAGAGATCCACGAACCAATGAGAGAGTTCGTTGACAAATTCAATAGAATTCTATAAAGAATTCACGCAACCGCCGCCCCGAGTGACAAAAACAAAAATATTTACTTCCTTAATGCAGTCTTGCCGGATATAAGCTTCCATTTGTTGAAAGATGGAGTGCCCAATCTTGAAGATGCCCAAACTAGAGCGATTGAACTTGAAGACACTCTTATAAATGTCGGCAAGTGGAAAAGAGAAGCACAAACCCCGAGCAATTCTTCAGTAGCTGTGACTATAGATCCAATGGTACAGAGGCTTATGAATGACATAGCGATGCTAAAAAGGCAGCAGAATAGAACGACTTCCTATCAACCCCCTTATCAAGATATAAGTCGAAGGCAACTTCCCCAACAGCAGATAAAAATCTCTACAGTTACCTGGCCCTCAACAGAGGTTGCAAATAGAGCCTGCTCCCAAAGAAACTATGTGCTCTTTTCACTTAACCACCGATCATGATTGAGATACGTGTGTCGAATGGTTAAGGTACTTACAACTTAATGCAACCAGAGATGAGATGAGTAAGGAACAATTTCATGAGGAAGAGAATTCCCCAGACATTGGTTCGTCAGGTTCTTTCTACTCAGAATATATACCCGGTGCAGAGCAAGGCGGAAGTGTATTGGCAACCCTACAGGATCCATCCTGTGCTATCTTAACAAGAAATCAACGAACTCAGAAGTTTGTTCCAAGTGCAGCTGCTACAAGCGTAGACACAAAAAGAAAGGATTCTACTGGTGAAGAAACACACACAGGTTCAAGGGGCTCGGAGGTAAAAATTCTTTCCAGAAATACAATTACCCCTTCATCTCCTTTCGATTTCGTTGAGTTCTGTAAGTCTTCAACAGTTTCTATCTCTTCTCTTGATTTCTTGAAGATGAACCCTGGAGAACTGGATAAGTTGGTGAAATATGTTAAAGGGGAAAATTATACAAGTCCTCAAGCAGGTAAATCCTTTATAGGAGAAACCTCCACTACTCAAGAACCTTTTGTTTTCCAACCCCAAGATACTCCCCAAATTCCAGAAGGATGTCAGTCTATAAATTCCATAGAAAATGGGTACGAAGAGGAAAATCCAAATCCATTTTATGTCTCTCTCCTATTGAATGGTCAAAAATTGAGTAATTGTATTATTGATTCTGGTGCCTCTGACAACATAATGCCTGCCCCCATAGCTAAGGCTTTGGACTTACCCTTAACCAAAACCTTTGGCCATTGTTACTCTATGGACGATAAAGAAGTACCCTTAAAGGGTCAGATCAAGGACTGCCAGGCTGTCCTAGCCGCATACCCTGACAAACGGTTAAAACTCACTATTTTAGTAGCCGATATTCTGGCTAGTTACAGAATGTTGCTCAGCAGGACCTTCTGTAAAGACTTGGGCAGGGATATAAAAATAGACTGGTCCGAAGCCACAATTCCCGTAGGCAAAAAGAAGGTAAAGCTAGAACCTGAACCTAAGAATAAATATACCGTGATGCCTTCAGATGAACCCAGAGCTCAAATCATGTATGAAGAATGCAATTTCAGGAATTATGTTATCCTGACTGATCCAGATAAAGATGTCCAAATCAAACCTCAGGAAGAAGAAAATATTTGGAAAATGGAATTTGACGGAAGCTGCTCTAACTCAGGCTCAGGTGCCGGAGTGATCATTTTTCCCCCCATGGAGAGTGCATTCCTTTTTCCTTCAAGTTAGATTTCAAAAACACTAACAAAACCGCAGGAATATGAAGCTTTGTTGTTAGGCCTGGAGGAGTGCAGGTTTAGAGGGGTCAAAAAGATGATTGTGAAAGGAGACGCTGAATTGATTGTGAAACAGGTTCGAGGGCAATTTTCTGTAAAGAATGAGAAATTAAAACATTACATAAATCTAGTCTGGGATGACATAGAATCTTTTGACGCTTTTTCTATTGACTATATCCCTAGGAATCAGAATACCAGAGCAGATTCTTTGGCTGTATCGGCCTCCTTGCTCTTGCCACACCCTGATTTTAAAACCTAAAAATATCAGATTGAAATGATATACAAGCCAAGGGTACCAGACAATGTTTAGAACTGGCAAGTGTTCGATGATGATACACAGCTTAAAGAATTTCTGGAGTGTGCCACCGGATTTGCTGAAATATATTTTGAAGGTTCAAACAGTGAATGTAAAGAAATTTACCAAGATGAGGATGATAATGCAGGGGTGATTCAGCTGAAAAGTAATAAAATCCCTAAGGGCCTAGTTTCTCTAAAGCATCTATTCAGAAGAAGAGATGATAGCACAGTGAAGGAAAAAGTCTCACATGTTCCAAATTCAAAGGAATATGACAAGATTGATATAGGTGACCAGGGTTCTCCTAGGTGGATTTCCATTGGTCAAAATTGTACTGAATCTGAGAAGGAAGACTTGAAGAGGTTGTTGAAAGAATACATAGATGTTTTCACCTGGGATTATGGAGATCTGAAGGTTTTCAGAGATGGTCAATTTGAGCACCAAATCCCTTTGAAACCTGGAGTTGTTCCTTTCCGCCAGAAGTTGAGGAACTATAACCCTAAGGTATCAGAAGCTATACTGAGGGAAGTTAAAAAAATGTTACAGGCCCGAATCATCTACCCTATTCACCATTCAATGTGGATAGCTAACATAGTACCAGTAAGAAATAAAAATGGTGAAGTTTGAATTTGTGTTGATTTTCGTAACCTGAACCAAGCAAGTTTGAAAGATAATTATGCCTTGCCTGTCATGGAGCATGTCTTGCAGGCGGTCTCCAGTTCCGAAGCCATGTCAATGTTAGATGGCTATTCGAGTTACAATCAAATAGGGGTAGCAAAGGCCGACCAACACAAGACAACCTTTATTATGCCATGGGGTACTTATGCCTACAACCGGATGCCCTTTGGATTAATAAATGCAGGTGCAAATTTTCAATGGGCAATGAACTCTTCCTTCGAAGATCTCAGAAATAAAATCATAGTAATCTATCTGGATGACCTTACAGTATTTTCAAAGAAGAGAAACCAGCACTTGAATGACCTTGAATGAGTTTTGCAGCGTTGCAGGAATCATGGTATCTCTTTAAACCCCAAAAAGTCCATATTCTTTGTAGAGGAGGGAAAGTTACTCGGTCATATAGTATCAAAGGAGGACATCAAAATAGATCCTGAACGAGTTAAAGCAATTCAACAACTCAGCTTGCCCGCTAGCAGAATTGGTCTGAAGTCCTTCTTCGGGAAAATTAATTTTCTGCGAGCTTTTATCCCTGAATTCTCTGAAGTAACAAGACATATGATCAAAATGATGAGCGAGAAAGTCCCTTTTAAGTGGAATGATGATGGAAAGAAGGCGTTTGAAGATATTAAAACTGCCATATCTCAAGCACCAGCATTGAGAAGTCCCAATTTTAGAAAAGATTTCATTATGTACTGTTACGCTTCTCAACATACCCTTTCAAGCATACTCACTCAGAAAGACAAAGAAGGACAAGAAGCACCCATAGCCTTTATGAGCGTGCCCCTGAAGAAGCACGAGCTTAAATACTCCCAAATAGAAAAACATGCTTATGCGGTGGTAAAGACAGTGAAGCATTTCAGGTATTATATTCTTCACTCGCATAGTATTGTATATGTGCCAGAAACTACTGTAAAGAGCATTCTGATTCAGAAGGAGATTGGCATGAATAACATAGCTGTATGGATTGCGAAGATTCAAGAATATGACTTGACAATCAAACCTACAAATTTGGTAAGAGGAAAAGGTTTATGTAAGTTAATTGCAGAGAACAATGAGATATGTGAAAAAATTGATGAAGTCCCTATGGCATTATTGGTCAGCTCAATCGACCCTTGGTTCTCAGACATTACTTACTTCCTTACATATGGTGAATGCCCAGATCATTTGAATCAAAAGGAAAGGCACAACCTGAGATTAAAAGCTAATAAATATGTGATTTCCCAGGGAACTTTGTTCAAAAAGGGAGTTGATGGAACTTTCCTCAGGTGCGTTGACGAAGAACAACAGAAAGAATTGCTGAGAGCATTCCATGATGAAGCATGCGGGGGACATTACTCATCAACTGTGACAGCTTACAAGATTCTCTGAAATAGGTTCTATTGGCCAAGGATGTTCAAGGATTCTTATCAGTATGTCAGAAACTGTGACAAATGTCAATTGTTTGCTGGGAGACCCTATCTGGCGGTGTTACCCCTCAAGCCAGTTATTGTGGAAGAACCATTTAGACAATGGGGAATCAATTTCATCGGGCCATTGAATCCACCATCTAGTGCTGGGGATATCTATATTCTAACAGCCACCGATTATTTTACGAAGTGGGTGGAGGCAATACCCACGAAGAAGGCAAACTCTCAGGTGGTGTGTGAATTTTTGCTGAATTTTATTTTTGTAAGATTCGGAGTGCTAGTCAAAATTGTAGCAGATAATGCTACATATTTTTCTTCAGAAGAAATATCAACCTTTTGCTATGAGCATGGCATGGCATTGGCCCATTCCTCAGATTATTTCCCGCAAGGAAATGGCCAAGCAGAATCCAGCAATAAAAACCTGATAGTCATAATGAAAACATTGATGGATGATAATCCCCAAGAATGGCACAAGAAGCTCCATGAGGCACTATGGGCAGATCGGATCACTTTGAAATGAGCTATTGGCATGTCACCCTTTGAACTGGTATATGGGATCGGGGCTCATGTTTCATTAGCTCTCGAACTATTCTCTGCAAAACTCCAAGCAGTCATTGAAGATGAGTATTTCAAAGATCCTCTTGAAAGACGCGTAATGCACTTAAGAAAGTTGGAAGAAGACAGAGAAAATATGGTAGATCATATCACTGAACATCAGATGAAGGTGAAGCAGATCTTTGACATGCGAGCTAGACCTTGCAGTTTTATGGAGGGCGATGAAGTTTTGCTATGGGACAAAAGAAGGGCATCAAAGGGATCGAATGGGAAGTTTGAATCTCTGTGGAAAGGTCCATTCATTATCACAGAAGCTCTGGGTTTGAACTCTTTTAAACTATCATATCTAGATGGTGTTAACCTATCATTTACTTATAATGGGCAGGATCTGAAACTGTGCAAGCTCTAGGTGTCTGGGTTCGTCCCCTTTGTATATATTAGTTAGTTCCTGGTGTTTTCAGTTTTGGTTGTGTCCCTCTTTTCTTTTCCTTTCCTTTTGTTTTGTTTGGTCTGCAAAACCAGTATTCTGAAGTTCTCTGCAAATTGAGAAATTTGTAGTCCCCAGTCAGAGCCAATGTTAGGGGGTTAAGAGTCACCTTTATTTGAACTTTCCAAGTTCATGTGTCTACAATGGTCAAAGCTTCACTCTGTTCACTTTCCTACCTTGTTGGTTCCCCCAAAACCTTTATATTTGAGTCTGTCAAATCTAAGCTTTCACTAGTACAAAAACAACAATATATGACCAAATAAACTACCAAAAATTATAGATAAATGACCAAATTTGGTCACGTGACCACTGGTAGTTTATTGTCGGTCATTTATCTCGTGACCAAATTTATGACTAAACTATTTTAGTCATTTATTTGGTCATTGATTTAGTCATATATTTAGTCACTTATTTGATCGTTTATTTGGTCATTTGGTAGTTTATTTGGTTATTAATTTAGTCATTAATTTGGTCATTGATTTGATCATTAATTTGGTCATTGATTTGGTCATTAATTTAGTCACTTATTTGGTCATTGATTTGGTCATATATTTAGTCATTTATTTGGTCGTTTGTTTGGTCATTTGGTAGTTTATTTAGTCATTAATTTAGTCATTAATTTGGTCATTGATTTGGTCATTGATTTGGTCATTTATTTAGTCATTTATTTAATTATTTAGTTGTTAATTTAGTCATATATTTGGTTGTATATTTGGTTAATTTAGTCATTAATTTAGTAGTTTATTTAGTCATTTATTTGGTCGTATATTTCATTAATCTAGTCATTTATTTAGTCATATATTTGGTCGTATA